>PVKM010051226.1:0-10526 GCA_004027735.1 Carollia perspicillata
CGCACCTTTCCTCTCTCTGCCCACACTGCCTGCTAACAACATTTCCAAAATACTATTAAGGCCTTTGTCTACCCGGAGACTCTCAGTGACTCCACTCCTCTTCCTTTCAAGTGCCTCCACTGGTCCCAAAGTGTGTTCCCAGCCTTATCTGTCACTACCCTTCTGTATGAATTTCTGCTTTAAGAAAATGAATCCATTCCCGTGTTTGGAGAACATGCTTTACTAATGTAGAGCCTTTGCTGGAAAACTATGTTGGCAGCAAAACCCTTCTCTTCATCCCTGTTGAGATTTCCATAGCCTTCTTTTCCCCTCAGTGAAGCGAGTGATGTGTTTTCAACAGCATATTTTTGCTCAGATTGACTTATGTGAGTATACAAAACTTAGTCTACAAAAATACTACCGGGCTTTCTCTCTATTGAAAGCATAAGGTAGCATAGTGGGAAGGGCATAGGAGCCCCGTTGAATCCTGCATCAGTTACTTGGTAGCTTTCTAACCTTGAGCCCTTTAATTTAAATTCTCTAAGCATCAGATTCAACCTCTCTGAAATGGAAATGACAAAAAGGCTTTATAAGGTTCTTGAGGGTAGAATGCAGTCATCATAATCATTATTTAATGGGATTGGTGTGTATCGGGGAAGACTGAAATGATGCAGTGAGGTTAACTTATTACAGTTGATTGAGAGAGAATCAAATTGTAAAAGCTACGTTGGCTTGAATGAAGGGTGTGTTCTAATTGATTCTGTGTTTCTTAAGGGGAATCATTTCCATTGCTTAATTCTTTGCAGAATAACGGGACCACTGAGCATCAGGTGGAGTCTTTCATAAGAAAAAAACTGGAGTCCCTGTTAAAAGAATCTCAGATCCGAGACAAAGAAGATCCTGATAGTTTCACAGTGAGGGCACTACTGAAGGCCACGCACGAAGGCTTAAATGCACACCTGAAGGAGGTATTATTATACTGTTCCCTCTCGTCCTTGTCCTTCGACAGGAAAAAGAGAGCACATCATGTGTTGTTTCCGATCATTTGTCATTTGTGAAATGTGTCTCCAGCTTCTTCCATTTCTGCCTTCCTGTTGTTGGAGAAATAAGAATCTCCTATTGCAAAATGCTGTGAGGAACAGTTAAAAGTGGATGGGTGGGGATGGAAGTGACAGGAGAAAGCCCGGTACCCCTGCGCTTGTCTTCCTCATGAGCGCTCAGGCAAGTGGAGGGGCTGGAGCCACCGCATCCTCCAGCCCCTCACCTGTCCGAATTTGGCCAGCCTCTGTGCCCGGTCGACTGTGTCTCCCATCTGTCCACTTCTCTTCTTCTTCATGGCTGTGTCCCAATCTAGGCCAAGGCCGATTCTCACCTAGTCTTCTCTCACCCTTCTTCTCTTTAATCTGCACTCTGAAATCAGCATGATTCTTTAAAAATGCAAATCTCACCCTGAGACTCTATCATTCAGAATTCTTTGGTGGTGCTTCTCACTATGCTTGGGATAAATTCTGAACTCTTTAACCAGGCTTTTCAAGGACGTGCATCCGTGCACCCTTACCTGCCTCTCCAGGCTCAGATCTCTTCCTTTTCCCTGTCACCCTGCCTCCCACCATTGTCGCACCAGCCATAACTGTTTATTGCCATGGTCTTCCTCTCATTACCTCTCCTCTGCCTGGAACACTCCATTCCTACATTTGTTCTAACTGTTGCTCTTTTAAACTTCAGCTTTGGTGTGATGTCTTAAATGAGTCCTGCTTTGACTGCCGGATTAGGTCAGCTATCCTCTTGTTTTTCCCAGAGTAACCTGTTTTATCTTTTCTTTTCTGAAGTTTTTAAAACACATTTGCAATTATTTGTTCAATGTCTGTCTACCCAAACAGTCTAAAAATTCCATGAAAATAGGAACCGTGTCTTCTTGTTAACCATTTTTGTGCTGGCTTGTCTATTAAGACCTTCATAAATGGTTGTTTAACGAGTGGCTTGGGAGAGAGCTATTGTATATTACCCTCCTGTATAAAGTTGGAGCAGGAGGGCAGTGAGCCAGCAAGGAGACTTAGAGCTACACAGAATCCCTGTTGGATCCCTGGCTAGCTTTCTGACTTGGGACATATTATTTAACTTCATTATAGTTCAGATTTTTAAATAAAATTGGGATTCTAATCATACTGATCTCCAAAGACAGTGGTATGTATTAAATGAGAATAGACATGATGCACTTAGCATAATCCTGGGGGGGAGAATAGTAGGTGCCTACTAAATAGGATGACCCATATACCTCTACTTGCATGGGACAGCCCTATTTTATACCTGTTTTCCTGGTGTAATGATTAAAAGTGTTCCGTTTTACTCTTAAGTGGATGCTATTTTGGGCAGTAAGTGACATGATCCCCCTAACAATAGAAGGGCAATTAGAAGTAGAAAGGAACTCAGGAATTAATTCGTTCATTCCTCCTCCCATTCCACAGGTAAGAAAACTGAGGTCAGGAGAAGAGGCTTGCCAAAGGACATGTAGTTGCTTGGTGGCGGAACTGGGTCTCCTAACTTGGAGAGCAGTGTTACTTCTATGACCCCAGCTGGCTACCTTCTTAATTTCAGGATTTTTGAACAGTTAATGATCAGCTTTAATAGATCTTCAAAGGCAATCAATATATATATATATAAACAGCCACCTAAAATTGCCTGGTAACCCCTTTGCCCTCCAGCATTTCCTGAACTGCCTCTTTTTCCAACTAATTTTCAGTCTTCCCCAGTCACCACCCAAGATGGCATCTCCGATTAGTCTCTAGGGATATTTGTAGGTACCTTCTCTG
Organism: Carollia perspicillata; assembly: GCA_004027735.1. Lineage (NCBI taxonomy): Eukaryota > Metazoa > Chordata > Mammalia > Chiroptera > Phyllostomidae > Carollia > Carollia perspicillata. Next base: position 2,790 of record PVKM010051226.1, read on the forward strand.
GTCTTTGGATTTTAAGTGGTTTTGCTTACCCACATTCATACCATTTATGTGGTTATATCTGTTTCTTCTCAGTTTAGCAAGAAGTCCTAGAAGAACAAGGCCTGCTGTGCTGGTCTCTCCCTAACCCATGTCATTAGTACATATTTTTGGTTTTGATGACGAAATGAAAGTCTAAACCCTTTTAGCAGAGTGGCCCTTCTGTACCCTAACGAAAGACAGCCTTGAGTAAGGAGATCTCTAGCCTGGAAGACTAACCCACGTGAGGAACTTCTGAGGCTCCCACACATCTGCCCACTGCTCACCACAGAGGGAATTGTCACAATGGACAGATAAGCTTTGCTTTGGTTTGCTTAAACAAAACCAATCTTATTACCGCATATGTGTGCTTGGATTTTTTTTATGTTTAATGTTTTAAAATTCCAAATAACAGTATTTGATCAATGTCATTCCTTTTTTAGTTCAGTAGAATTGGCTCTTACTGATTATTTGCCCTTTTTAAAAATTAAATCTACTTTTAATTGAAGGTGATTTTATCCCCACTCATGGCGTTCAAAAGAATACATCCAGTGTGGGGAGAGCCTTGTGAGCAGACACTGGACAGGCCACTGAGAGGCCCTTGGCCCCAGCCTCGGGAACTGTTGGCGGTTCCTGTCTCCTGGCTGGTGCCTGGGAACCCTCCACACTAGTGTCCCCTTTCAAGGCAGACTCAGCCACCTTTAGGAACCTTTTGCTTCCTACCTAGAGGTGGACAGAGAGAGGGTTTGCCTGCCATTTCATCAGAACTAAGGAAAGAATAAAAGTAAAGAAGAAAAATAGTTATATTATACTTTATTTGCTCAGCATCCAGATGTGAAGGAAGGTGGAAAGAAATCACATGGACGGTCCCTCATGGCCAACTTTGGAAAACATAAGGTATGAGTTAAAATTGATAAATGGGAGGGAGGCCGAAGGGAAATAATGATGGAGAGCAGGAGGGAGGCTGAGGGGAAATAATGATGGGGAATAAGAGGGGAAAAAAGATCGATAAATGCGTGTAATTCAATTAAGTTAAATTGAGTTTGAACGGTAACAGCAGAGTATCTTCATGACCTTGGAATAACTGAAGATTTCTTAAATAGGATGCCAGAAAAGGAAAAAGTTGATAAGTAAACTACTTGGAAATATAGGAATTGCTATTCATCAAAAGTATCAAAAACCAAGTAGCGTATTGGGAAAGAATATTTCCAATACATACATTCAACAAAGGTCTTGTATTGTGACAACATAAAGAATTCCTATACCTCAACAAAGAAGAAAGGTGCCCTAAATTAAAAAAAAAAAAAACAAACAGGCAAAAAACTTTAATTCCACTTCACAAAAGAAGATATTCAAGTCACTGGAAAAGGTGTTCACCCTAATCAGCCCTCTGGGAGTGCAAATTAAAATGAGCTTCCATCCATACCCAGCACAACAGCAAACATAAAAAGCCGAGAACACCGAGTATCACTGAGGATGTTGAGCAAGTGAAACTCGCACACACTGCTAATGAATGGAATGTGCATTTGTAATAGTACAAATGGGAAGTAGTTTAAATGTCCACCGGAAATAGAATGAATTAAAGTTTGCATAGAGGACTATTTATCAGCTATGTGAATGACATTACATCTACAATAATATGATCTTTGTAAACATGACATTGAGCGAAAGAAGCCAGACCTAAGAAAGTACATCCAGTTCAATTCTATTTATATGAAGTGTAAGAACAGGCAAGACAAAATCAATAGGGTGAGATCAGACCAGTAGTTACCTTTGGGGAAAAGGGAGTGACTGAGTGGAAGAAGCTAAAGGCTTTGGGGGGCACATAATATTCCATTTCCTCATTCCGTGTTTTGTTTTGGGTAACGTTGTCATGCTGTGCATTTTCAATTGTACTTTTCTAATGGTATGTTACTCTCCCATGAAAGGGTAAAACATGTTACGTAAGTAACCAATTATTGGATGGTTAACATTATGCAGGAAGTTTCTGTAAGGCCATTTCCTGTATTTTAAGGAGTGTTGTACCTGGACTTTCCTGCCCCATCAACAGGATAATGTATTAAAGGGCTCAAAAGACAGTCATTATAACAAAAAACTGAAAACAACCAAAATTTTCACCCATAAAGACTACTTAAGTGCACTATGATTCATTCACATAATGGGCAATTACACAGCCATTTAAGGATGGCCACTCTAAAGAGCTCATCATTGTGAAACACTAAGTGAAAAAGTAAGATGAGAAATTGATTATATGGTTCATTAAGATTGATAAAATGTGCCAAAACTATCTGTAAAGAAAGTATATTATTTCCCCAAACATTATTTACCATTGGTAATTCATCTCTTACTTCTTATTGCATTTTATGTTAAAAAATAAACTTTAAAAAGACAGATTTATTGTAACACCTTAAATTACTAGTTATGTGAAGAATTAGAGAATGTTTTATTTCTTGATTATAACTACTGATTTAAATTAAAATTATGTTCCAAAGTAAACCTTTTTGGCTGTACTTTAGCTCCTGTAGAAATAGAATTTATTATGCCCAAGTCATAAAAAATGAATTGCCCACAAGGTAATTTATAGACTGTTTTAATAAATATTAACAGTATTTTAAATTGAAAGTTAAATATGATGTAACTGACGGAATAGCTTTCCATGCCATCTCATTTAATCATCACAACAACAATAATCCTTTCAAATAGATATTATCGTCCTGCCCTTTTAAGAAACACACTGGGGAACTAGAGAGGTTAGGCCCCTTAGCAGCTTGGTGGAAGCCAAGCTGGAACATGAGATCGTCATAAGCTAGGGTTCCCACACCATGCACACTGAGGTTCGTGAGTCGAAAATAACACCTGAAATGCTTCCAGATTAAATCGACGCCTCATTGTGAGTGCCGTAGAGTCGAGTGTGTGTGTGTGTCAACAGTGTAGCTTGTGTTTTATTTGTTGAGTATGAGAACATCTGAAAGGCGGCATGGTCATGTGGTAATGTGAGGTTGGAGTTCCTTTCCTTTTTTAAAGCTCCGTTCCCCAGATGTCCAGGGTCCTCTGTCTAAAGGTCTCACCTTTGTTGGTGGAAGCTGTATTTTTGGTGGCAAGGTTTTCTGCAATTTTCTCATTATTCATATCGTCGAGGTATGTGTTGCCAAGTATTGGGGTCATCTCCAGTGTGGTGGAGGTGAAACCTCATCATTCCAAAAAGGTTTTATGTCTAACAGCTGATCTGTCCAGAAGACACCTGATTAGTCCTGCAGCCTTTCGGTCTGAATCCTGTGGGTAACAATTTTATTCTGCTGCCAGAAATTAAAATGGGTCAAAACATCAAAAGAGCTGTTTGATATAGATGGTTATTTGAGTGCCTATAGATCAAAAGGAGGCATGGTAGTTAATCATTAAAAAAATTACTACTAGCTGTTTTAAAAACAAAACCTGCTTTTTATAAGTCAACAGGAATAGTGAGCTTCCTAAAAGAGGACATTTCATTCTTTATTATTATTAAACAGATGTTCCAACATTGACCCTACTCCTAGCGACCTCCAATGCACGACTAATAGCGTCTTTCTGAGACCTCCATTTCATGTAGCTTAGAAGTCAGTTCTACAGTATGAAATCCTAGGTGTTGCCTTAATACTATAATTATGGCCATAGCCATGCTTGTTATTAATGGTGAGACAAGCTGCAATATTTGGTCATTTTCCCCCCTCCAAGTTCTTGTCCTTGTGTGTGTGTATTTTAAAGCCCAGTCCATTCTCTGTATGTTGTATATGTACCTCATGTAGTGAGTTTGTTGTTAAGTTTACTGCATTTTTTTTTCTGGCAGAAAACTACAAAATCACGACCTAAATCTTGCAGTGCTGACGATGAGGAGGACGCACAGCAGAATCCTGGCAAGGAGACTGGCCAACTGTGCAGGTAAGAAAGAGTCTCCGTGTTTCTCACTCAGACTCTCCGGGCCCCTCGATCCTCGGCCGACTGGCTGTTTTCATTGCATGTGCCTAGAGAATTGGATCGGTCACAAGGTCAAGTGCTCAGTGCCGTGGGACCTGGGAAGATCCACTGGATATGAGATGATAATATAGGTAGGGGCTTCTACTGTGCCTGGCGCATAGGGAGCTCTTAGTAAATGCTGGCTCTAGCAGTTGTCAGGTGGCAGGTATCTTCAGAGAAGAGAGAGTGGACACATGGACTAGTCCAGAGCGCTCACATAGGAGACTAACAGGGAAGACAGATGGTAAGCCCATGTTAAGAGCCGGAGATTGAAATCAGCCAGACTTCAAACTCTTATTCCTTCAACCTTAACATGGGACAAGTTAGGCTTCTCAATTTCATCTATCCCTTAGGGTCATTGTAAGGATTAAGTGAATTAAACTAAGGGGGATAAGTTTTTCCCCAATGAATTAACTGCTCAAAAAATTAAGTATTTTCATTATTATTGTCAGTAGAATTTGGGATGAATAAAATGACCATATTTTTAGAACCCAAGTTGTGACACATGACCTGATGTAGGATTTTCTGGCAGTTTACGTATAGAGTAAGTGTCACAAAGGAATGTAAATTACATCACAGCTATGTAGATAAACACATGTATGTACATACAGGCACACACACAAACACCTTCCATGCCTATGCCTTTGTTGAATGATTGATATTAAATGAAATTAGAGGCATAAAGCTTCTGTACAAATGGATGGCATATAGTGGTTAATTAAATTTTATATTTGGGATTCACTTCAACAGAATGTCCATACATAAAATAGGAACTAATTAGTAAGGGCAGAGGGAACACGCACAGTCTCTACCCTTAGGGTACAGAAAATTCAATTTGTAGTTACAGTAAAAATATGAGAGAAGTAGATTATCTTCCAGGAGATCTCTGCTGTACCTGTTTTCAAATACAAGTGTGAGAAAGGCCCACCTCTGAGTCACACAGCCAGGGAAGGGACCGTGTGTGGGGAAAGCCTTGGTAATCTCAATGTGTACAAACGAGACACTGATACTATCACATGAGATCATATTGCTTGCCACTCTTGAGTTAGAGATTTACCCATAATAGGTATTAAAGCCTAAGCATCTGTAATAGTGTCCTTTTGTAACTTCAGTAAACCAGTCCACTCCCAGGATAAAGATTAAAAACAGCTAACTTTGTGCAAAATTTCTGTGTCACGGAGTGTCTTGGCATTTTACTTGCAATTTCTAGGCATGACCTCACATTGATTTATAATCATTAGCTTTCACAGCACCAGATTTTCAGCAATGACTATAGAATTTCCTAATTATTTGGTAAGGGAAGAACATGAATGCTTCTCATTTGTTTTTAATACCTAAGTTCATGGCTTCTTTCTTGGCAAAATGAATTGTTGGGGTATTTTGGCCTTAATTCTTTTACTGAATTATGTAAATGTCATTAGAGTAAGGATTTTTGTCTGATTTGTTTACTACTTTATCTTTAATAGGTGCTCAATAAATACTCATTGAGTCAATCTATATCATTACTATCTAATTCCAGAACATCTTATCACATCGAAAGAAAACTACCATTAGCAGCCATCCCCCATCTCTGTCTCCCTCGGTCTCTGGCACCAACTCATCTACTTTCTGTCTATGGATTTGCCTTTTCAAGGCATTACATATAAATGGAGTCATACAATAGTTGGCCTTTTGTGTATGGCTTCTTTCACTTAATATGTTTTCAAGATTCATCCATGTTTCAGTACTTAATTACTTATTGCTGTTGAATAACATTCTATTGTATGACTATACTTTATTTCATTCATCCATCATTAGTTGAAGGACATTTAGGTTGTTTTCACTTTTGGCTGATATGAATAATGCTGTTATAAATGAACATTCATGTATACGTTTTTATGTAGATATATGTTTTTATTTTTCTTGGGTATACACTTAGAAGTGCAATTGTTGAGTCATATGGTAACTTTGTTTAACTTATTAAAGAACTGCAAATCTATCCTCACAAAGCCCTTGAGCCACTTTATGTTCCCCAGCCATGTATGAGGGTTCCAGTTTCTCATCAACCTTGCCAACACGTGCGCTTGCCTGTCCCTTTGGTTATAGCCATCCCAGTAGGTACGAAGAGGTATCTCATTTGTAGTTTTGATTTGTATTTTCCTAATGACTAGTAATGTTAACCATTTTTTCATGTTCTTATTGGCCATGTGTCTTTGGATAGGATGAGAGTTTTTGTTAGATGTGCCCCTGGAGGAGAAAAGTATGTATGTGAGGAGAATGTGGAGCACTTTAGTGTGGAAAGGAGCAGTGGAAGAATTTGTAAAGTTGCAGAGGAGATCCTGGGAGTGGTTTATAGAAGAGAGAACAAAGTATCGGATGTTTGTTTTAATAAGTGGAAGAATATTAAAAAAGCATAAAGAAAAAAATAAAAATCACCTGGAATTACACCTCTGAAAGATGAGCACTATGGAAATATTGGTGTATTTCTCTTTAGATATATAATTCTTGTGCCCACAATGCAATGGTTTTATTCCTTTAGCGCAGGCTCTCCTTTTACCAAACCAGAGTAGATTCCTGGGGAACTCCGGTGTTATTCCTAGCTGGGTAACAGTGAGGACCAAGCCTTCCACAACAGAACTCACAAATACGTGAGCAAAGACTGATTCTGAATGAGCCACGCATAAGACCATATAGGTAGGGTTTTGCAGTGGAAAGAGTGCTAAACTACGAAACATACTAGGGGCTCTAATCCTGGCTCCGTTAGGAGCAGCGAGGGAAGGTAGAGTGCACAAAGACCCGACTTCTTCCAGGTCTGAGAGGTCACGAGTCCTGGGGTGTGTCTCTCACAGGTTGGGCCGCCGGAGGAAAACCGTGCAGCTGTGCCGAGAGCTCTCGGACTTGGTGGTGTATACAAACTCGGTGGCCGCCCAGGACATTGTGGATGATGGTAAGGACTGAGTTGTTTTCTTTTCCTGGATAAATATTCTTGACCTTTTCTTTGGTCAAAAGTTAATCAATCTTTTTTTAATCAGGTCATCAGCAAACATTTCTGGAACTGGGTCCAGTCCAGCCCAAGTTGTTAGGAAGCTGCTGGTACAGAGCTTTTAGCTCACGGGGAGGGCTCTGTCGATTATTGAGGTTGGCCAATGGGCGAGGGTCAAGGAAATTGCCTACAGGTCAGAGGAGGGCTTTATCATAAAAAAGGACAAGTGTGTCAGAGCAAGGATTTCCCCAACACTTAAACTGTGGAGGCCTGGCCTGGTTTGATAGCCATTCTCAGTGTGAAGGACCAGAGGAAAGAAGGGACCGACTAGGTCACATAACACCTCCAAAAAGCCCTGTATTTTCTCCTTGGCAATTTGGCTTTGATGTAAATGATTTAATCCAAAGACTGAGGTTTTAACAAAAGAAGAACAAAAATTTCAGAAGCACTGACGCTTTCAATGATGTCTACCTGTGAATTGCCGTATATTGAATCGAGAAATTCTAGTCACAACTGTTCTTACCCTGGACTTTTCCATAGTTGCTCTTTTTCCCTTTGTTCTCTGCCCTTCTCATTTCCACTTTGTTCCGTTAATGAATGTTTATAGAAATAAACTGTGGTCCTGTGGCTTTTCAATCTACTTTCAATTTCAGTAGAAATTAAATGTAAATCAGACTACCCCATTTTCTCAACAAGTCATCCTGAAGGGGAGACCACACTGTGCTGCACCTCCTGTCCTCACAGACCTCCTGATTCTTCCCCTCCCCCCC
>PVKM010051227.1:0-10478 GCA_004027735.1 Carollia perspicillata
CCTCACCCCCAGTAGGCTAACACCGGGATCTGTGTTTTACACAGACCCCTAGAGTTTTCCTGGTGAGATCAGGCAACAGTCACCAGCGGTGGTGGCTGTTTTGATAATGTGACATTTATTGCCTGTCTTCACTTCCCTGTCTTATTTCCCCCACAGGCACCCACACTGGTGTTATCTTTCCGTTCCCAAACAAACTACTTGCACCTAAGTTATTGGGTCAAGGTCTGCTTCTGAGGAAACCCAAACTCAGAAACGTGCCTACTCAATTCACGTTTATCTTTACTTCCCTAGGTTAAGTTACATGTGTGTAATGATTGTATTTTTGCTTCAGATTAGGGAAAATATATTCACCTTGAAAAGCAATGTCTTCTACTTTAGGAGCAGATGGAACCCTTTGGGACATTGAGTATTAACCTTTCTAGGAAGTCTCTTATTCTTGGTTACAGTGGACATGTTACTGCAACCTGGAACAATTAACAAAATATTCATCAGTATGTTAATGTTTAGATTTGAATATAATAAAATATTTGAGATCTGATAGTTTTTTAATAAAACCTAAGCCCTTTACTTCACACATGAATACTCCTTATACCTTAGATGGTATAAAATTTGGGAAGTGACTTATCTAAGGTGTCACTTCTAATTGGTGTCCCAGCTGAAACCACAAATCAAATTCAGATATTACCGTATTTTTTGGACTATAAGATGTACTACCCCCCAAATTTGGGAGGAAAGGGGTGTGCGTCTTACAGTTCAAATGTAGCTTACCTGGCTTGTTGGGGAAGGGCAGGGGCGGACTATGTTATTTATGTTATTAAATATTTCATCACATTTTTTGCTTCAAATTTTTTTTCCTATTTTCCTCTAAAACCTAGGTGCATCTTATGGTACAATGTGTCTTTAGTCCTAAAAATACGGTACTTAAAAGTTAATGTCATTTAATGCCTAGTCAAGTGTTCTGTATTCATTTTGTCTTCTAGGCTTTCCCAATAATACCTTTTTCAAGTCTTTTATTAAGTATGTCTCTCGAGATTGTTTAGGAGAGGGAAATTCATCTTGATGTTGGTCTCTATTCTCTTCCTTTCTAATAGGATGGTGCTAGCTCCTTGACACACAGCAGACTTCTCTTTGTGATTTCTATGTTTACCAGCATAGCCACTGTTATTACTTTCAAGGAGGAGGAGAAGCCCTTACCTTTTCTCTCTGCCAGTTTCTGTAGCCACCAGCTGTGGTAACAGCCATGCTCATGTTGTAGCAGAACTAATGATCTGCCTCCTGGGACTTGTGAGACACTCCTCTTGCCACCCCAGATAAGTGCATATGGCTGGTGTACTTGGATTTGCTCTATCGCTGTATCAGATGCAGTTTCTGCACCTCTCCAGAGACATTCAAGCCCACCTGTCCCACGGGCCTCGATGAGCCTGTGGCAGCTCTTGCCCACAAGTGTGGATGTGGCCTTTGCTGCAGTCAGACAGCCCATGCACCTGCTGTTGTGGCCTCATCTTGTGACACCCCAGGTTGCCTCAGCCTCCTGCAGGGGCCAGGGTTGGGCTCCATTCAGCACAGATGCCTCCTGCACTATGGACCCACCTCACCACCTCACTGGTTTATAGAGGTCTGGCTTCCCAGAGGGCTGGTTAACATAATCCTCAGTGTCATTATCATGGATTTTTAATCAAAGTAGTTTTTGGATGCTTTGATTAAGACATATAGCATAAGCATTTTGCCCATTCTAGAGACTGGACATTAAAACAGAGAAAGCCTAATGACTTTCCTAGAATTATTGTAGATTTGAAAATCATGAAATCTAGCCTCTTGATTTCATCTTACCTTGAATGCTTTTACTGCCTGTCTCTGTCTCTGTTTGCTTTCCCCCAAGTTTATCCATAGGGAGATGTATAATGGTTTATTTCTTTCTAAAGAATAATTCATCTAAGGCAATAGATGTTGCATATATCTGTGAGGATCCTAAGTATCTCACACATTATGAGATCCAAATGGCTACATTAGAAAAAATTCTAATTATTGAAATTTAAATATGGAATTTCTTTGAATTGCAATGCTCCTTTCATATGTTACAGCATCCTGATCAATGGCACCAAAAAGCAAGAGGTTTCTCTTATTGCTATATATTTTTATTTCCTTCCAAATATCAATGCCACATCAACTGTTAATCTGAAAAACCTCATTTAATGTCAGCTTGCTCACAGTTATGAAAATTCAGGTAATGTATTCGTGCTACTAATTGTATTTGAGAAAGTGTTATTAATTTCATATATCAAGTTCGCAGTGGCCATCTGTTCACTCCGAACTGCTGCGTCTCCCTCCATCTGCCCTGTTTCTCTTCTGCTAATCGGGTGGCAAGGGCTCAAATGATCGGGAAGTTTCTCTCTGACTTTTGATTTGTCACTCATCAGCAAGCCAGCTGTGCGTTTGTAACAGACTCCTCTGACGGGTGGTGGCGAATTTAAATCTGTCTGGTTTCCTTTTTTTCTTTTAATAAAACTTTTTTTTTTGTCAAAAAATGTTTAAAGGAAGCCAGATTGTATTTCCTACACTGTAAAATGTGCTTTGCTGCCACTAATTTGGCTGCATCTGCACTCTCATGAATATAGATGAAGGTACATGGCCAAGATATTATTAGGGACTGAAGCAAGCAGGGAAGAATTTTAAATGCGGCAAGACACCATCGTTTAGCTTTCTGAGCACATTAGGACAAACTAGCCCGGAACTGCTGACATTTGCTAGCTTTAAGTTCAAGATGAGTGTTTGAATCCTAACCACAAAGATGCTCCTTTGAATATTTTTGCTTGTGTGTGGTTGGGCAGGGGAAAGAGGTTATGAGAAGGGTTCTAGGAGAATATTAAGTCAAAAATAGTTTCCTATCAAATATCTCATCTTGTCTGCGAGAAATCCTGGACCAGAGTTAGTGTGCTAGGGACTTGTTTGAGTTAATGTATCATCACCGAGCAAGCTGGGGCAGGACATTAGCTAACGTCATGACCCTGAAGTAACTTGCATGCCCTGTGGGATAAGGTGTTAAGCTTACAGACTTGAGGACGTGAAGATGAACCTAGAATATCAATTATTTGTTGTTTTTGATTGCTTTATATTTTAGCATTAAAAACATGTTATACATAATAAATGTTTGCTAAAATGTCACTCGTTTCTTCTGATAAGCATTTTCCCCAGAGTCCGATAGGCAATAGCATAAATCAGATATTAATGATAATTAAACAAGTTTTATTTTGCCTTCAAAATGATTCAGTAGAAGTTATTATTAAAAAATCAACCCAAATTTACTAAACATATATGAAGAGTGCACATTTAAAAACAGAAGAAATCAAAATAATGGGACAATATCTGTCCTCAAGAAACTTACAATTTATTAACTATACAATGTAATAGAGTACTACATTTGCCAGTATTCCTAGTAATAAGTAGTGAAGCAAAACTGCTGGATAAAAGCACATATAAATCTTCAAAAGAATATTTGAATCCCATTAGTTCCATAACAAAGATTCTTAATATCTACTACTTGTCTAACCAATTAATATTTTTTACATTAAAAAGTGACTTTCTTTAGTTTTTTCCCCTTCATAATCATAGCACTTCAGCACCAAAAAGGACTGTCATTCTTGCTTTATTTAAAAAGGAAGAATGAAACTAAGGGAGGGAGGAAGGAAGGAAGGAAGGAAGTCAGTCAATATGGTAAGATTTTTAAAAACCTGGGAATTTATATTCAAAGTACAAAGAGTCTATGCCGTAATATGTGTTATGGGTCAAATTGTGTCTCCCAAAAATATAGGTCAGAGTCCTGATCCCCATACTTGTGACTGTCCTCTTATATGGAAATAAAATGTTTGCAGGTGTAATCAAGATAAGGTCATACTTATTTAGGGCAGGTCCTAATCCCGTATAAGTGCTGTCCTTATCAGAAGAGGAGACAAGATACAGAGAAGAGATACCCAGAGAACTCTATGTGGGAATGGAATCAGAGATTGGATGATGCGTCTATGAACAAGGAACACGCAGGATTGCCAGCAATGACCAGAAGCTAAGAAGAAGCAGGGAAGGATTCTTCCCTAGAACCTTGCAGATTCTGGTATCCAAAGCTGTGGGAGAACACATTTCTGTGTTGCAAAGCCACCAAGTTTGTGCTCATTCATCACTGCAGCCTAAGGCAACTAAGGCAACATCATGAGACAATTTAAGAAATAAGAACAATAAGCTTGACCAATTTCTTTGTTTTCTTAATTTTCAAAATTTGTTTAATTTTAATATAAAGAGTCAAAGTCCTCATGTTTCTTAGCATCATGAAAAGAGAGCGCTCAATAACATTTTTAAATTTTTTTAAATTGTTTTCTCTTTTAAACTCTTTATTGTTATGAAAATAAAATAATTGTGTAACTGTCAAGTATTTTCAAGTTACTATAATTATTCACATGAGAAAAATGATAGAGAAAATACCAGATGTACATTATTTCAAGGAGTAATGAAAACCTAATGTTTTGCATTATCATAGCTTCTTTAACCATCTTTTGTTGGGAAAATTATTGTCATCCCTTCCCCCAAGAATTTTACTAGAACGCTGCTACTAAATCAGAATCCAGTTCCAATTCCACTTTTCTGTACCCATCTTTTGATTTTTTTTTCAGTGAAAAATCTCTTTATATCTCTGCTTCTCCAATAAAAAGCAAAAAAAAAAAACAACAAAAACTGAGATTCCAATATATACTTCCTCAAGAAAATTTTGGGGATTGCTGGATCTGTCCAGGTCTTTAAGAGTAAAAGAAATTAAAACTTAACGGAAGCATCCTCCTCATCTCTGACCAATGCCTGTTTCCCAGATCCCCTTTGTGCCCCCCCAAATATCCCCCAAGACCCTGGGGTAGCCCCTTCCCTGCACCGTCATTTAGCTCTAGGTGTTTTCCAACTCACTCATGTCAGTTCATGATTCATGTCAATCCTCAGTAGTTCTAAAAAGCTCAACTGTCCTAAATGTCGCCCTTTCTATACGACACTGCTAATCAAAGTGTGGGCTGAAGACGAGCAGCATCAGCATCACCTAGAAGCTGGTTAGAGATGCAGATTCTCAGGCACCTGACTCACAAACACCATTTCTCGTAGGCTCTCCACGTGATTAAAATGTACATTAAAGTTTGAAAATCAGTGCTACACAACACATTATTGGTTCCCCTAGAAACTTCCAAAGCAATGTCATACAGTTCTATTACATCCTGGACACAGAATGACTCTCTTTAGGACATACTAGTTTGTTCCTAGTTTGACAGGTGTCCTTTTCTCGTATTTATGTAAATCAAAAGCCTTTAACATTTAGGAAATTTGCATGTGAACAAAAAGGGGAGAAAAAAGACCCCAGAGCAGAGACGTGTGCCACAGTACTACCGCCAATGCTTTCCTGATGTGCGTGTTCACCAATACCAGCACCTGGAAGAGCCTTAGTGATATTAGTAGGACAGACATTGACAACACAGAGGGGAGACCAGACCCACTGAAGCCATAGTTCTGTTTCCTTTCCCTAGGTAGATAATAAAGTAGATTCGCTTTTCCCATGACGCTGGGCTGCCTGATATTTTGCTGTGTTACATGATGTGCTTTAGCATGACTAATACATGCCAGCTGGTCTCAACAGCAGGAAACGTGTTGTGGGGGTAGGGGGGTGGTGGCGATGGCGACATGGTTAGGCAGGGGAAGAGCTGTTGTGGCTATGATTAGAGTCGGGGTGCGTGAGAACAAGGAAGGAATGGAAAGGGGGAAAAGGAGGAAATCCCAGGAGTTCGAGAGACTTGAAATTTTTCAAGCTGTCATTTACCTTTGCAAAGTTGTGGTTGGTGACTGTGTTTACAGGCTGTGGATCTGAAAACAGCACATGTGCAAACCGTTAGCTATTGTTTTGAAAATGACAATATGGCCAATGATTTCAATTTCAGTGTTTAAGCGTGTACCAGATGACGCTATGTTTTATTTAAAACTGGGCATGTATCGTGAAGGGTGGGAACTTGTACCTCTTAAACACTTTTATATTGTGTAGTGTGCCATATGTTGCCTGCTTTCAGGTTTTTAAAGTGATTGCCTGCCGCCTCAAGATGGTTCGTCTTAAGATTATAATCCACATCTCGCTGGAGGGCAGAAATGAACCCATTAATTTAACTGCACGCTGATGGGATTGGTATAAAGGTGTGAATTCTATTCAAGATTCCTTAAGAATTAACCTGAATGATAGTTTGGTACGAAAAAATAGGGTAGGGAATCAATATGCAAAGTAAGAGACCATACAAGAGACTGGCTGCGGAATTTTTAAGTTGTTTCGCCCATCACCAAAAAAATAAAAAGAGCCAAACTTCATGACTAGATGAAATAATTTCTAATGTAAAATTCTTTTTAAAATCTTAAAATACGAAGTAAACCTTATTTTACAACTTGTGAAGGAAGCCAATTTCTTTCTCCCTATTTATGCTCAACAAAGACAAGAAAGCATGCTAACATTTGCTCTGAGTTATCCTGGGTATATATGCAAGAATGTTCCTGGATGCATATTCTAGCTGAATTTAACTTTGATAAGACTCAGGCCAGTCGTTTAATAAAAGGTCTGTGCTATCTCAGCCTGCTTTCAAAGATGCTTATCCGGTATTCAGCCGAATGAGAGTGGCACCTAGCTCTGCAATTATATCCACTGGCTAAAAAGTGATTCAGTTGCGTGTTCCTTGACCCTTTCGGAATTAAGACTTCGTACTGTGTAGTGAAGCCCTGGATAGTGAGAGAGAGGCACAAACTGGTGAAGCCTGCTCTGTGATTCGGTAAAGGTCACACAAGTTTCTGTTTGCACGTAGAGGAATGGTTCTCCGATCTTCAAGATTCCAAGTCCTGAACTCACAGGTAATTGTTTCTTCTGGGCTGGTTTCCCAAGCCTTTTGCTCCTGAGACTCCGGTTCTCTCTCCCACAGAGGCAAGTGTTAGCTACCTTGTAATAGTTTCACCTCACTAAGTAGTCATCCAAAACACTATTACCACTTAATTCGCTTAATGTTAGTATATATTAAAGCAATACCTACTTTTTTTAAAAAAATGAGTTTATAACGAGATTTTTTATCAGGTATTAGCAATTTAGATTTATTTAAAAGCCCTTTCTTGTTAGCCTAATAAACCCCAGCAATGACAAAAGATTAAGTTTCCCACAGCATGGGTTCAGACAGTTTCTTCTTTGTATTTGCACACCACCCCCCCGCAACCTCTCTCTCTTTTTATTTATTTATTCATTTATTTATTTTTGTGAGATGTGATCAGCAGCCTTTCTGAGCAGGCCTGCGGAGGAAGAGATTAAGTTCTCCTCAGCTGGCCGTCCGAGGGTGTGGCTCTTTAACATTTTGGCTAACAGATGGTGGCAAACCAACAGGTGCACCCGGATCTCTGTACCGAGCCTTATACATCTGCCAGGCCCACAAACAGTGTGCTCACTGCAACTCACCCCAGGCCAGCTGGGGCCTTGTCTGCTACCAAGCATGGTCAAAACGAGGTGCAGAGAGAGGGAGGTCTGTGACCTTCAACTACTAACCTACTGATAGGATGTGTTTGAGGGGATAAGCAGAACAAGAGTGCTTTGGTCCGAATGGTATGACGTGAAAAGAGAAATAAAGGGTTCTTACTCAGAGGTGAAGGGAGAAAGTGGTAGACAGTTTTGCTACCAAAATCCTCATTTTGGGATCTGACAGCTCGTTTCATCAGGGCCAGAGATTTCACTTTCAGCAAGGACATCGACCTGTGTCTCTTGCCACCCTGGAAAACTGCTGTTGGATGGACTAAAAGTTGTGGAATGCAAACAACCCAGAGAATTATTGAGACGATTCCCTTAGCGACGACAACTAACCTTCTGCACACCTGTGGCGTGCAGTGCTCCGCCTGCCTGCGCCATCTCACTGCAACCTCCTAACCTGTCCAAGGAGCGGGCGCTGTTTCTAGTCCCGTTTCACAGCGGAGACACCACGGCGGCACACAGAGTTAAGTGATGTACCATTGAAAAAGAGCAGAGTCATTACCTATTGACTCAGCATTATTTAAATACCTATTTATTGAGTCCACTGTGTGCCGGGCAGAGGCCTCGGAGCCGACTCTAAACCAAGCAGGCGTGACCCCAAAGCCCCGGTGCTTTAACAGGAGTGTGTAGCAGTCAAGGAGGTCCACCTGCTTTAAGATGTAGAGAAGGAAAAAGTACTCGGGGTAGATTTTTGTAAGTTGCAACTTCATATATTAAGTTCATCTTGAAAAGATTAGTTCGTTTTTGTCTTGTTTTTCCCTGATTACGAAGATCTTTATGTTACAAAAAAGAAGACCACGTCCCCATGTTGTGTTATTACTCCTGATCTTAACCCTTATTTAAAGCCTAGGATTTGAGAGTTAGAATTTTCTCCTACACTTTTATTATCATGGATGAGGAAAATTACTCCAGGACTATCTACTGGGGTCATGCAGTTCTTTAGTACCAAATGAGGACTGGAACTTCAATTTCTTTATTTCCTACCTTCAATTTAAATCTATTTTTTCCTACACCAGATTGCCACATTTCCATGTATTTCATGCTCATCTCCCTAAAAGATTTGGGGAAATAGTTTTAATAGGCTGGCTACCACCTCTAGCTTCGGTTGTAAGCTGAGTGAGGAGGAAACACAGTAGGGCCACATTTAATCATCTTGGCTTTCGTCTTCCATTCTGTAATGAGTCAGAAAAACCAGATTGTTTGTTTTAAAAGTCGAGAAGAAACGGATGGACTGAGGAACATTGTCTTTCCCATGTGGTTTCAGAAGGCATTCCCAGAACTCCTCTGTACATAGGAAACCTGGCCTGGCAAGGGTCTGAGAAGGAAAATGTTATCTTTATCTTTATCACCAAATGGTCATCAGTTTGATTCCTGGTCAAAACACATGCCTCAGTTGTGGGCCAGTCCCTGGTTGGGGTATGAGAGAGACAACAGATGAATGTTTCTTTCATATATTAATGATTCTCTCCTTCCTTTCCCCTCTCTATAAAATTTTAAAAAATTAAAAAGAGAATAACATAGTCATCAGATTTTAACAATCTATAATTTGTTATTTTCTTCTTGGGGGATCTCTTAAGTGTTTTGTTGTTGTTGGCTTTGTTTGCACTAACTACATGTCAGGCGCTGTGTTGTGTCTTACGTGCGTCTTACCTTTGCATCTCTCCACAGAACACTGTTATGTAAACACCACCAACAGCCTGTTTTACAGCTGAGGCAAATGAGGCCTAGTATGTTGGAGTAACTTGCACACAAGCTCAGAGCAGGTAATTTTGTTTGTGTATGTTTTTTGATGATTGACGCACACTCTCACTGAACTCTAAGTTGAAAAAGACAGAGGCTGTGTCTGTCGAGGTGCCTGTGTCCACCCAGAGTGCTTAAACCAGTTAACAGGACCTTCATACACATATGTTTAATAAACACTTGTTCAACAATTGAACAGAAGAATAAGTAAATGAAGGTGGAGAGCTGAAACTGAAATCCACGCCTGTGTGACTTCAGCATCTCTTTAACCACTGAGTGTACAACTCCACATTGCTCAGCCTGGCTATGGTCTGCCCATACATTAGGTACTGTTATGGACAGAATTGTCTCCCCCAAATTAGTATGTTGAATCAACCCCCAATTTGACTCTATTTGGAGACAGTGTCTTTAAGGAGGTGATTAAGGTTAAATGAGATTGTAAGATTGGGACTCTAGTGTGGTATCTCTGTCGGCCTTGTAAGAGAAACAGACACCAGAGGTCTCTGCCTTTGCTCACACTGAAAGGAGCCCACGAGACGACATAGCAGTAAGGCAGCTGTCCATAAGCGAGGCAGACAGCTCTCACCAGAAACCAACCTGACAGCACTTTATTTTGAACGTGTAGCCTCCAGAGCTGTGAGAAAATGAATTTCTGTCATTTAATCCACCCAATCTGGAATTTTGTTATGGCAGCTATAAAGATTAATAGAGATACCGTGACTTCTATCCACTTTCATGCCTTGTTTCTCTTACTCCCCCTCTAGTCAAGGTATTATTTATTAGAAATGTCCTAGTTATTTCTATAACTTGGTCTTCAAAAGCAACAAGAAAGAATTATCTTCTTCCTCTGTTTTTACCCTTTTTTCTTTATAATTTTGGGCAAAAGAACACAGTAACTTCCTCCTATCTATGTAATTATCCATTTCCTTAGGCAAAATGAAATATTGTGACAATTTATAACCTTCTTGAGGAGTATAAAGGATATGACCTCCTTGTACTTAGAATTAACTTCCTGTGTTGTGAGCCTTCCCAGTCCCAGAGTAGCTTTCTCCCATCCCCATCTCCCCCCGGGTCTGGATGGCAGGTGTGGTTTCTTAAGGCCGTGTAGAACATCACCAATCAAGAAGGAGGAGATGAGAATTAAAATTTGATAATCAGCTCAAAAGCTAGGACAAAACTGTAG
>PVKM010051228.1:0-10513 GCA_004027735.1 Carollia perspicillata
AAAATCCCTGATTTCCTGTGTCTTTTTAAGCTGGAAACACTTACACAGAGAACCCAGAAATGTCAGGTACCTTTGGGAAATTTTCCTGAGCAGCCTCCATAACACTGTTGTAAAATTAATAACAATTAGGATTATTGCTTAAACAACTTGCCATTTCTATCTAATTATCATGCACTACAGTAAAAATTATGACAGATTTGCTTTGTTGCAGGCTTTAATTACAATCTAACTTCCATGCATTTTATACTAACAGCTTCCCGATTATTTGTAACATTGTCTATTCAGAACTGCAAATATCTAAGAAACTAGTAGTTTGGGGTAGGGTATCTGGGTCTCTTTTTATTTTCTCTTTTCCTATAAAGTTTTTTTAAAGCAGAGTGGAAAGGGTTCAGCTCAATGTCTCCTATCTTGGTCAGGTAAGGCAGGGATCCTGCCTCCACACCCCCAAAGTCCTTTCCTACTTCTGGCGCCACCCCTGAGAAGGTGGCTGCTTAGGCTGGTCAAAAGGGAATGGCAAATGCAGTCGTGGCAATGTGTGTGAGGAGCAGTGGGACCTGGGCTCCCTACAGAGACCCCTAATGGGACTTGTCTCTGGATAGGGTCTGGACAGCCTCCTGGCCGCAGCAGCAATCTTGGGGGAGCTGGTAATACATTAGCTCAAATGTGCCCCACTGGACCTCACACTGGGGACAGCAGGGGCTGTGGGAGCTGAAACCCTAGCCTAGCTGCTGCAGGCCTTCCTTACTCTAGAGAGGATGTGCAGCCACTCCTTGGGAGTGAAAGACGTGGCCCAGGGGAGGACACCGCCCCACCATGTGCTCCTGGTTCGGCACCTGAGTGTGAAAATTTTAAGGAAGGCAACAAGCCCCACTGCGCCTGCATGGGCAGTGGGTCTCTCAGCAGGGTTTTGGGACTGGCCTGCAGTGCCCTAGCACCCATGGCCAGGAAGTCAGCTTTCTGACCATGACCCAGCTTAAAGTCAGGGTCCATACTGGATGCGTTGTGGCCTCGTCCCAGGTAAAGTTCTATCATATGTTTGATGATCCTTGAACATCTCTTTCCCCATGTTCCCTCCCCCAACCCAGAACATTCCCCTAACCCACCATGACTCTCTCTTTGTCTTCCTTCCATGGCGGTAATCAACACTTTCCTTTTTTTATGTCCAATGCCTTTCCAGTCTCGTTCTTTGCTTTCCAAGGTCACAATTGCCTCCTTGGATAAATCAGATTAATGCTTATATGCTAAGGATATAAATAAATTTCAGTTTCATTTGATTTCAATTCCATATACTGAGCACTAGAGAAAACTCAAACTTAAACAAAATATAGCCCCTCAAGACTACATAGCTAGCAGCTAGCATATTTTTTTTTCTCAAAGGAAATGTTTTAGGTGTCACCATGATGAGATTTTAAAAGTGTTAATAATAGTATATTTATGTTACTGTGCACTAGAAATCTAACAAGCACATTACATACACAATTTTATGATTACTATTGCTTAGAATAGGCTAAAGGAGGTAGTATATAAAATAAGCAAGTTTATTTAAGTAAAAATATTAAGTAACATAGAAATGGCAAAAATCTATGCAGATGATGGATTCATGACTAATTTTTAGGAAACAGAACCGTGTTAAGGAAGGAAGATGTGTATCCAAAAGACAAATGCTCCTAGTAGGGAGACAGGGAAGGGGAAATTACTTCTGGTTTGGGCAACCAGGAAGGCTTCATGGAGGAAGAGGAGAGTATGGGCTGGGACTTTAAGGATGGCTAGGAGTTTCCCAAGATTGTAGCAGCCACTCCACGTGGAGGAAACAGCACAAGTCAGGCCACACAAGTGATTGTAGCAAACAGGGCCCGAAGTGCAGGGTCATGAGGAGGTAAGAACTAGGTTTTGTTCATTTTGCCATGGTGGTCTACGCAGATCATTTATTACAAGGGGCTTTCTTGGGCCACAGATCTTCATTCTGTGGGTGAGACCAATTAATGGGTCAGAAAGTTGATATAGTGGCATGTGACTGCCGTCTAAAGAAATGGCAGACAATAGTTAATATTCCAGAATAAGCATGAGTAATGTGTTATAAACTTTTGTTTTCTAAGTGTTCATTAAGTCATGATATAAAAAAGCTGAAGTCCAAAAGATCTGGAACCAGTGGCCCCAAATGATAAGACTTCCAGCCACGGGGCAACCTCGAAATCTATTTTTAGTCACCGCTCGAGTCCAGCATTTATCATGTAGGTTCTGCTCCAAACTTCCCTTTCCCCATCAACCCCTTTTATGATTTCTTGGATTAAGGAGGAAGTTCTAGTCATCATCAGAGGATGGCAGAACTGTGTGGGGCATTTTAGGGTTGAGGGTGAGTTGTTAACTATGGCCAGCCTGGGTTTTGATCTTCTGCTAATTGGGTTAACCATTTTGGACACTGCAGTCGCCTAAGCCATACTGCTTATGACTGGGCTCTGTTTGATGGGTTACCTCTGAGGCCTGAGGCTCCTCATGGCCATCTCTAAACAGTGACAGGATCTGAGGCTCCTGGCATGAAGTGTGTGTGGGCTGGTGCAGAATCAAGGCTGTGCAGGAGGACATGGGATGACACCATAATCAAGTGTAAGGGATAGCCTAAGGGACACATATTTAAATTAGCTGTGGGAAAACAGGCACACAGCAACTATTTTTAATTTGTGTTAGAAACCACAGGAGCCAGGGTTGCTCACAGCGTGGGATACTGGCTTGGGTATAGGACACAAAGATATTTTTCAGCTCTACCACTAACTTCTTCACTGACAGCCCATGGCAAAGAGCCCAGGAAGATAGTAGGTGGCAGGACCAGTCCATTGTAAACTGGTTCAGGTTTATATCATCACTGGTTCCAGACGGGCCATCTTTGAGGGCCCTAACCTCATTTTCACACCACCATAGGATCAGCTCCTTCATATAATATTTCTCCCTCCCTCAAGGCCTGCTCTCAGGAAAAAGTCTAGAAGTTTCTTTCTCAGTAGAGCGTAAAAGACTTAAAACAGCTTAAATTTACCTTTGAAGAAAAAGAAGTACTTCAGCAAGGCTGAGTCCCTTCATGTGAAGGAGAAATCTTTAGCTAGACTCTCTGGTGTTAGTGAGTAGCAGTGGGTCCCTTGCTGACACAAATAAAGCACGGGAAACAGGTAGCTGCTTATCCCACCTGTGCACACACTCATATTTGGTTGGCGCTATTTAGAATCGGGATTTTAAAGCAAGAAAGAAATTCATCCAATTTCTTTCCCTTAGAGATAAAGGAATTGAGGTCCAGAGGGATGAATAACTTAAGTTCAACTGAACAGGTAATGTTTTCAGCACCTGCTGTGTGCCAGACACCGTGCTTGACACAAGGGAAACAGTGGTGAATACTATATGGTTGGTCCCTGCCCTCCATCTTCCAATATCACACGGTCTGTCTGCCCAGGCTCGGAGCGGGGTCCTCACTTCTGCAGGCTGATCTGTTGCTGAGAGTCGGCAGATGAGGCCCTGGGATGGTGGCTTTGGAAAAGATTCTTGAAGTTGGCAGAGATGTAAACAGTGACTTGTAAATGGTTTCTACTGAGACTGGAAAAGGAGCCAGGAGCTGGGGGTTCAAAGACCCAGAGCAGTATTGGACATGTCCCTGGAGTGTGGGGAGATAAAGGAAAATCCAAGGGGTAGGGATTTTGTAACTGTAAGCTTCTCTTAATTCGGTTGAACTCCACAGACGCTGGTTGCCTGTCTGTGGACTGAGAAGGGCGCCGACAGCACAAAGATGAGCGAGGCCCATTTGCTAACACGAGAGAGCCTTGGGACAAGCATGTTGTGATTTTCAGCCTGCAGGTCTGGGCTGCTGGAGGGTCGTGAAATCAGGTAAGTGGGAGATAAAAGGAGATAGAATGGACCAGAACAAAAAGTAACAGAGAGCATTGCTCATATTAAATAGTAGATAGTGTTTCACAAAATTATGACTTTCAAACTTTTTTATATCATAATCCTTAGAATCTATTAAGCATATATGTATGTGCATGCTATAAATTACACACACACACACACACACATACACACAATGCTTTGTGAAACTTTTGTATAGTCGTGGTCTTGCTCCAAGTGCCTCTCATCTTCTAGCAAACACACAGCCTGGGTATATTCTCATGTTGAAGGCATGAGTGAGAGACATGCCCGATTTTGCAAACACTATTAAGACTGTTTGCACAACATTTTCCTATTTTCCATGAAACAAAACAAGTCACCCAGCCAAACCCAGAGACAAGATGGGAAAGCGCCGTGAGTTACTTGGCAAAGGGTGTGGGCCATCTTGACAGTTTACTACAGCAGTGAGCAATACAATTGAATTTGCTCCGATTCATCCTATCTTCAGACTGCTGGCCTTCCCTTCTCCAGTCTTGTTTCTTAGGAACAGGTGCCCAGAACTCCAGAGGGTATGGTGGAAGCCTTTTTCCCTTGCAGGCTAGCAGCTGGAAAAGTTACAGTCAGGAAGCAAAGAGGTGCCTTCAGGAGAAAGAGTAGAGAGGGGATTCAGGATGTGGGTGTAGGGCCCTGGCATCTCCTGCTAAGACAGGGCTGGGATGGAGGGAGTTAAGCAGAAGGTGTGAGGAAGCCACAGGAGGTCCTTGAGACATCTGGAAATATCCCTGTTCTTCCAACTCCATGAAGTTTTAATCCACTTATTCCAGGAACAGGAAGAGTTCATTCCATTTCTAATGTAGAAAGAAGCCAGGTGGCCAACCTTGACAGTCAGTAGTTATGTGACCTTAGGCAAGTTACTTATATTCTCTGAGCCTCAGTTTCTCCACTATAGAGGAAGGGTGATGGCTCTGTAGGTTCTAAGGTCTCTTCCAGCCCAGTCCTTGTCTGCCTCTTTCCCCAGGGCTCTGCTCCTGTAGCACATATATATTGTTTATGTTCTCATTGTCCCTTCCAAGGCTGTGACAGACAGCAAATCTGTCCCTCAAGAATGAACACTGCCTCAGAATCCTTCTCAACACAATACTTGACCACTGCATAAGCCAGGTCAGCTTTATTGTATTTATTTAGCTAGGCTTAAGGAGCATTTTTCTCTTTTGTAAACCACTAGAAAGACATAGAATTTACCCAAGCAGCTGAAAAAGCATCAATATATTCATTTTAGATTAATTTTCAGAAGCAAGCAGGGAAATGCTTGGGCTGCTCTTTGCAGCAAATTTGAATCCTCTTTAAACTTACATAAGCTGCCATGGCCAGGTGGATCAGTTAGCTGGAGTGTCATCCCCATACACCAAAAGGTTGTAGGTTTGATTCCCGGTTTGATTCCCAGTTTGAACACATAGAGGAGACAACTTATTGATGCTTTTTTCTCTCTCTCTCTCCCTTCCTTTCTCTTTAAAAATCAATGAACATATCCTTGGGAGGATTAAAAAAAACTTATATAAGCTATAAAATATCCCAATGGCAAGAAGTCTTTAATATTCATGAGGGGTGGTGATAGTTAAAGGGAAGGGTGTGTGGGTTTGGTGGCAGCAGGCAAAGGGGTGGGGGAGGGGAATGAGGACACCTGTAATAGTGTCAACAATAAATATTAAAAAAATGTTCACTGAGGGAAGGGAGAGGATTTAACTCCTCAAGTGTCACCATCACTTTTAACCATTAAAAACCCAACAAAGTAAGAATACTTCCAAATGCAGGGGAATTTGAGGTTCACTTTTTTAAGAGGATAAGCAACCTGGGTTGAAACACTTTACTCTGACTTTTAGACTTTTCAGAGCGGAAGAGACAAGAGTAATAATGGACATTGGAGTTGAAGTCCACACCCCTCTGCAGTCTCTGGTCTGTCTGTGCTTCCTTGAGAGCTGGTACTGGCAGGGACCCCAGGCAGATAGCAGAGCGACCTGGTGAGTAGCACAGATCACCTGTGTTTGGATTCCGGTTCTAGCACTTACTAGTTGTGGGAAGCTGGGCGACTTCACTGGCCTCTCTGTGCCTCAAATTCCTGGTGTGTAAAATGGGAGATACACCATAGTAGTATCTCCCTTACAGAGCTATTGGAAAGAGTATTGGAAACATGCAGGTAAAGCACCCAGCAACTGGTTCATAAGTTCAGTGAAGGGTGGATGCCAGTGGCAGTGCTGCCTAAGGTCGCATTCATTTTAAAGTTGAAGCCCCCCCCCCCTTTGTTTATCTTCCTGCTCCTGACATGGCTAAAGAGACAATCTTTCTTAACACCTTAGCTTAGTTTGAAAGTTCCTGGTAGAATCACCCAGGGCATTTTTTGTTCTCTTCCCTTGATCACGTCATGATCCTTTCTTACACAAGTGTTTCTACAGTCTAGGTTCGTTGGAGAGCTCCCTATAGCACCCTCCTCTTCCTCTCCATCAGGGCGATCTGCCATGGTCTCCCCCAACTTTTAATTCAGAGAACTCCCCAAACCTTCTAGAGTTCCTATCTCTTTTAGGATCTTAAGATCGCAGGATTATATCTGTCTATTTTCTGAAGCTATAGAGACAGCCACTTAAGGAACAGATTTTCAAAAGGTTACTTTATTCGATTAATTAGTCAATTCCCTTGTCATAGACATGAAATTGTTCCTAAGCCATCCTGACGGAGGAGACTTTTACAGAGAGAAGCAAAGAAATGTTGGGCTATAACTGTAAGAGAGCTCATTGCGAATAAGCAAACAGCAGGCAAATGAACCCTTATGGGAAAACCACTCTAATCATGAAAACCACTTGCTCTGGGGAGACTGCCATGCAATGACAAGCAGAACCATAGCACCTTGAATTCCCTCTCATGTAGGATATCAGAGAATTACCCATGTAGGTTTCTATGAAATTGCATTTGAATAAAGACAAGTGCATTGCTGAGCAGTAGATAATCACTTCAAAAACTGACTCCACAATTATGGGCTGAATTATTTATGGTTGTTAGTATAGCAATGATAGTTTGGAGATAAAACAGTCAGGCTTCTCTCTCTGTTTTTATTTGTAGGAAAACAAGGCATTCAAGCTTTTTAGTGATACAGTATGACTTGCTGTTAATAGCAGTTAGGAATTTTCTAGCACTGCCAAGCTCAGGAGTACCCAGTAGGGACATATGTTTTCTCTGCTTTGTGTTCCAAAATTGCCTTAAAAACATGCAATTATGTGAAGGCCTGGTTTATATTTTTAAAGGAAAAGCACAATGGCTCTGTTTTGTAGCGGTGTTTCTCCAAAACAAATTTATATGGTTGCCTTTTGAAAAGAAATTAGCTAATGATCATTGGATTTTCACTTTTTGCCATGACACATGAACATTTGATGAGGCCTGTGTGATTTAAGAACCCACTTCTGAAGTGAAATGGAAACTTACTTAACATAGTTGTGTACTGTAAGCCAGAAAAATCTTACGTAGCTAACTTTCTCCCATGCCCTTATTTTTGTGGATGTGGTGGACACAGGAGAGTAAGAAGCTAGGGAAATTCCTGGACAAGTGGAATAAGGGAAACTGAGACAAAATCATGGAACAAGGCCAAATGATGTGAACAATCTACAGACAGTTTGTGAATCACAAGGTTTTATCTCCCCTAACCAAGGACACTTAGGAGCAAATGGTTTGGACACATTCCAGACTATCCAGGGACAGAATGCCTAGATCCTGGCCCCTCTTCAATTATGTTCTAAAAGATGAAACTAGGCAGAAAATAACCCGGACCCCTCTCTACCCACATTTTGATGAATCAACATATTAAAGGACACACCTGGAAAGCGAATGAATATTCTGTTAAGACCCTTCCCTGAGACCTCCCCTAGGATTCCTGTGGGCCAAAGAGAAGAAGCTCAAGACAAAGGACCCACAGTGCGCTCTCACTACAGCATGCCCATGCCTTATATCTTTGCTGTCTTTTTCCTAAACTCTAAGGGGCCCCGTGAGACTTGCAACCAGGGAAGCAGCAGGCAGTGGCAGCTTGTCCCAGGCTAATGCCCTGATCCTTTCCCCAAGACCTCCTTGTCTCTGAGTTCCCAGTGAGCTAACAGCAGCCCTGCCTTGGCTCAGTTCAGTCACTATGACTTCTGATCCTCTGTGAGCCAAAGCAGCCCCCACTAGGCTCTCCTGTTGATTCTTCATCCTTAAGCCTTTCCTTTGTTTCACTGTCCCCAGCTTTAATAAACGTACTCTAAAAATCACCTGGACTGGTGTTATGTAATCTTTCCTGCATGAAGTCAAGAACCCACAGACTACAGGCTGGCCTGAGGCAGATCTGCTCCAGGCCCAGCCCCTGTTTGGTAACTTGGAATAGGGGAGGCAGGAAGGAGGTATGTTTGTAGCCAGGAGGCAAAGGTGGAATAGAATGCCCAGGGTGATAAAAAGTAAACCTTGGAACATTCTGGAGCCTGTGGGTGTGTCATGGTGTGAGTAGGAGGCAAGGTAGGGTAGGGCATTTGTTAGAGATGAAGGGGTGGCTCTGGTGAAAAGAATGTGGGAAAGGAGGCTTTTAGGTCAAATTTATTCATTTCTTTCCCTCAATCCATCCACCCCCTCAACCCAGCCCACCAAATCTCCCCACCACTGAGAGCAGTCAGCCTGCTCTCTGTCTATGGGCCCATCTTTATTTTGCTTGATCATTTTGTTCACTTGATTCTACATTTGAGTGAAACCATGTGGTATTTGTCTTTCTCTGACTTATTTCACTTAGCATAATGCTTTCCAGGTCCATCTATGCTGTCACAAAGGATAAAATTTCCTTCTTTTATACGGCTGAGTAGTATTCCATTGTATAAATGTACCATAGCTTTTTTATCCACTCATCCATTGATAGGCACTTGGCTGCTTCCAAATCTTGGTGGTTGTAAATAACACTGAAATGAACATAAGGGTGCCTATATTCTTTCAAATTAGTATTTTGAGTTTCTTGGGATATATTCCCAAGAGTGGAATCACTGGGTCATAGGTAGTTCCATTTTTAATTTTTTGCGGAATCTCCATACTGTTTTCCGCAGTGGCTGCACCAGTCTGCATTCCTACCAACAGTACACAAGCATTCCCTTTTTCCACATCCTTGCCAATACTGTTGCTTGTTGATTTATTGATGATAGCTATTCTGATGTGTGAAGTGGTATTTCATCATGATTTTAATTTATATTTATATGATGATTAGTGACATTGAGCATCTTTTCATATGCCCATGGCCCATCTGTATGTCCTTTTTAGATACACAGGTTGAATATTTAGACAAGAGAGGCCAAACTTTATTCTTAACTGAAAAATATTGCAAAGCCCTTTATAAATTCTATAATCACACTGGCTTTAGATTTCAGGCCCTCCATTACTATCATTAATGATGGCTTTCAGTCAATTTTCTCAGCAGCATTTCTAGTAAGTTTATGAAGAGAAGCTGAGTTAGTCTTTTTCTGGATTGGGGAGCCCTTCCTGGGAGGCAGGGCAATTTTTTGCTGTTTGTTCTTTTTCAGTAATGGAGGTAGAGAAAGGTGCATGGGTCCGACCAAGATGGAGGCATAGGTGGAAACACTGTGCCTCCTCACACAACCAAAATTGAGGACAACAAAGATTCAGAAACAAAAACACAACCAGAACAGACAGAAAATTGAACTGTGCAGAAGTCCGACAACCATTCAACCAGACCGGTAAGAGGGGTAGAGTCGCCGGCTGGTGGAGAGGGGTTGCAGCCGGAAAAGGCAGTGGCTCCTAGACCCGGGAGTGCAGGTGGCGCAGGCTAGCAGACCCCAGGTGCAGGGAGGAAACAGAAGAGTGCACAAGGTGGTTGGCTGACCACAGTCACAGATTCACGCGCAGATAATCCATGTAAAAATGGGCAGTGAGACAGACCGAACAAACCAGGGCCGCAGTGACAGGAAATAAACCCTAAAAGCACCGATTGGAAAGGTGCCAGGAGAGATTCCCAGCCTCACAGGAGAGTTTGTTGGAGAGACCCACAGGGTGCTAGAATGTACATAAGCCCACCCACCCAGGAACCAGCCCCAGAAGGGCCCAGTTTGCTTGGGGGAAGAGGCAGAGGGGACTGAAATCCAAGAGAGAGAGAGAGTGGAACAAGCACCATTGTTCCCTCTCTGACCCCGCCCCCACAGACAGCATCACAACCCAGCAACTGGATTGCCCTGCCCTGGTGAACACCTAAGACTCTGCAACCCATACATAACAGGTGTGACCTGACCAAAATGGCTCAAACAGAAGAACAAATCAAAGCCCCAGAGCCAATACTTTTAAGTGATCAAGAGACAGCCAACCTATCAGATGCACAGTTCAAAACACTGGTAATCAGGATGTTCACAGAACTGGTTGATTTTGGTTGCAAATTAGATGAAAAAATGAAGGCTACACTAAGTGAAATGAAGGAAAATGGACAGGGAACTGATAGTGATGGAAAGAAAACTGGGACTCAAATCAATGGAGTGGACCAGAAGGAAGAAAGAAACAACCAAACAGAAAAGAATGAAGAAACAAGAATTCATAAAAATGAGGAGAGGCTTAGGAACCTCCAGGACATCTTTAAACATTCCAACATCCACAT
>PVKM010051229.1:0-10515 GCA_004027735.1 Carollia perspicillata
GAAGTAGCTTTTTCCAAGATAGATCTGTCTAAAATAAAATAATCTAATGTCCTGTAGGAGATAGTGACTATTTTGGCAAATCAACATATAACTCCTTAAGAATATATAAATAATAAAAAATAAAACAAAATAACAACATAAACCCTGGTTGGTGTGACTCAGTGGATTGAGTGCCGGACTGCAAATCAAACAGTCAAGGTTTGATTTCCAGTCAGGGCACATGCCTGGGTTGTGCACCAGGTCCCCAGTAGGGGGTGTGAGAGAGGCAACCACACACCAATGTTCCTCTCACTCTCTTTCTCCCTCCCTTTCTCCCTCCCTTCCCCTCTGAAAATAAATAAATGAAATCTTTTCTAAAAAAAGGACAGAGCTGTTTGTTTAAAAACACACACAGCATAAACTAACTCCTTTGAGCTACAGTAAGGGACTTTCAAAGTACTTTTATATAAATTATTCTCAAATCTTCACAACTATCAATGAGGCATGTACTGTTATTGGACACACAGTAAGCTGAGTAGAGTGGTTAAGAGCATGGTTTCAGACTGAGTTCAGACTTGAGCTTTGTTGAATGCTTATTGTAAGACCTTGGTTTGGGTTCCTCATTTATAATATGTTGACAACAGTAGTATTGCCTATATAGGGGGATAATGTTAACACACTTAAAGTACTCAGAACACGGCCTGGTTCTAAGTGCTAGTGTTCAGTGCTTAATGAAGGTTAGCTATTAGCCCCGTCTTACAGACAAAGACTTTCAGGCACAATGAAGCAAATTACTGGGCCCCAAATTATATGGCTGATCTACAGTGGATGGTGAAAGCCTGATGTTCAAGTTTTACAAGATATAATGAGTAATGTTCAAAAGGAGAGGGGTATTCCAGAGAAAAGAGGTAAGTAGTTCCCACATAGCAAAATGCTACCTTAGAATGATGGTGACAATAACAGAGATCAGATGTTAAAGGCAGACTTTAATTCCTTCAGCAATTTCATTAATTAGTACTTATTAAGAGCTTATTAAATACCAAGTACTGAAGTAAGACTGTGAACAAAACAAACAAGTCCTTATAGAGATTACATTCTGGTGTTTTATGTTTCCTAGGCTGGATCCTACAAAATGTTAACAATTGGACAAAGAAAGAAACTGTTTCGTGATTTCAACTTTAATGTACTACTGTCCACCTAGATCGCAAACTTTGATGACTGTCGAAATCCAAATTGAAGGGTGAAAACTGTATAACACATACACTGTCATCTCATAATTCAAACTGGCCCTCTTGCCTTCTTTCGCCAAAAAACTGCAGTCACTTCCTTTCTCCATCCTCTGTCTATACATTTCATCATGTCCACTTCTGCCTGAAACATTCTTTCTGCTATCAAAGATTATAAAGCCATGATGCCTTTACTATACAATAAAAAACTCTTATTTGACCCTTGCTTACTTTTTAGCCTCTTCTTTGACTATCCCTCCTTTCAAACTAGAGCCGAACGGACAACCCAACTCTTTGCTAATCTTAAAGGCATCAAACTTTAGTCTGCAATTCAGCTTTTGCAAATGTGCTAAACCTGTTCTCCTGGTCCTTAGTTGAGTGAGGAATCCTGTCTTCTGTGTTGCTATTCCTACCACAGCGTTTGATGTATTATACTATGAGTTCCTGGAAGCAGGAAACTGAATCTTGTTTACTCTGTATCACCAACTTCTTCTTTGCTAACTTGTACATGCTAGCGCTTCACAAATTCCATCTGAATTGAACAAAAACACACAATCTACATCCATAATCATTCCTGTTCTCTGATAATCTCAGTAGTTCACTCTCAAGATCCTAATTAAGCTTTGTCTTTACAGATATCAGTATCACTGCTGAAATCTCAATTGCAAATATCCCAGTGACTGACTGTCACCTCCTATACCTCCAGTTCATGTATTCTAGCCCCTGCAGCAGTTCTTAACATACATGCCAGGGGTATGCTCCATTTATCTTCATTCGTCTGTCTTTCTTGCCTTACTGAGATTAATGCTAAACACTCAGTCATCATAGACAGTTCTTTACAAGCATCACTCAGAATATTTGCCCTCTTGCCTTGTGTCACATCGCCTACCCGAACTTAACCTGGGTTGAATCCATCTTTCTGCCTTTTCTTCTACTGCACAAAGATTTGTTGGAAAAAAAAAATCAGTTTGGCTGACTGCTCTCATTTTAAATTTAGGACAGATACTTGAGATGGGGATTGAATTCTGCTAGTCAAGCTGTTTTTCAAATTTCTGAGACTACTTCATAGTACTTCATCCATGTCAAAAGTATTCTCCTCTTACCCCAACTCATAACTTACCCTAAACAAACAAGCAGAGATTGATTTAATTCAAAGGTATTAAGTTTAAGCTTCAGGCACCTCCCATGTGTGGTCAGAAATATTTGCAAAGGAATGTATTTTAAAGAGAATTGGTTAGATTACCGTCGTTTGCTGCAAAAACTTTCCCTCAATCATGCTTCCTTGGGTATAATGTGACACATTTGGGATCTTGCTCAGTTGACATTGAGTTGGGGATATATTAAATTTAGACTCAGTGCAACATGTTTATATGTTTTGTAGTCACTTTTGTGGTTCTCTTTAGTTAACTACCACTGGCCCTCCCAAATTCGTGTTCCCTTACTGCCCATTTGAGCTCCAGATCACATCTCTTCCATCTCGGCTTGTCTTTGCTGAGATCTAGGCCTAGAGTTCCCCCCTTCCCACATGCATCAGTCTCTCCCAGGCCACCTCCAGCAGCACGCAAACCAGTCTTAGTTTCTCTCATCTTTAAAAAAAGTACCATTTTATTGCCTCTTCCAGTTATTCTTCCATTTGTTTGCTCTTTTTCAGAGACACTTTAGAAAAACTTTGCCATTATTGGTCTTTGCTTCCTTGTCTTTAACTCACCCTTCAAGCCATTCTGATGTGTCATTGAAAACTGTTCTTGTGAAAGTCATCGTCACCTCCCTTTGAAGTGGGGGTCCCTAAAACATGGCTACAGGAGTCATACTTAGTATTTAGCTGCTAGTGTCACACAATAAAGCAAATCAGGGAAGAAAAACAATACTAAACGCAGAAATGAAAAACTTACATTAAAGTTGATTAAACGAAATTTTATGGCTGTAAGTATTTTCAAGATAGACAAAAATTGCTCATTATCAATGCAATTTTAAATTCTGGAATCTTTGGTTGATGTACAGGTATTCATAGTGCAAATTATAATTATAGTTGCCTATATATTTTCAATGATATAGTAATTCTCTATCTTTTATTAAATTTTACAATGTTGAAAACACATTCATGTACTTCTAGGTACATCATATTGTACAATGTACATGTTCCTATGAGCTAATCTCTGAAAATATGTAAAACTGTTTTCTTTCTTCTGTATCAAATATTTTTCAATATAGATATTTCATTAAAAAAACAAAATGTGAGTCACTTTTTAAAGATAACTTTTAAAAAGATCTTATTTATTTATTTTTAGAGAGATGGGAAGGGAGAGAAACAAAACATCAATGTGTGAGAGATAAATTGACCAGTTATCTCTCAAATGCTTTCCACTGGTGATCTGGCCCACAACCCAGGCATGTGCCCTGACTAGGAATCGAACCAGGGGCCCTTTGGTTCACAGGCTGGCATTCAATCCACTGAGCCACACCAGTTAAGACTGAATCACTATGCTTTATTTACCACTGTTAGTCAAACCCTAAGGTGGATTAATGAGAAATGTTTTTAATAAAACTACTAAGATATACATAAGAACTTTTGTGTAATATGAGTCTTATTTTCTACAAATACTAGGAAAATTCTCATTGTATTACTACTTGATGATTACATTAGTAGATTGTATTTATTTAATGCAGTGAAAGTTAATTTATCTGGCATCAGGAACAAGCGTGCATTTTTGAATCCCTAATGCTTAGCTGTGTGTCTGTTGCAAAAATACCATAGTATAGTGACTAGTGAGAGAATAAATTAGTCAATTATTTCCTTGGTCAGATTTTGACATTTCATTGTTTCCATATTTCCTTTGAAGGTCTTTAAAAGCCTCAGGTTTATTTTTCTCTGCACAAATTCTATCATGTTGAACTACATTAGTAAATTATATATTTTCTATTAGTTTTATACAACAGTTGAATGAACTGTTTGTTTGGGTATATTAATCTGTCAATATAGTTCTACACCAGTACACTCAAATTACTCTTATGATACTGTGTTGATTCTTTTATTAACCTCCATTTGAGGACTAATTACTACTGTGTAATTTAGTAAAATTATATTTATTGGAGCAATCTACAAAGATCAAGGTTATGTAATTTGAAATTACATGCTCAATTGTTTTTCTTTTCACTGTAAAAATTTGTTGTTTTATCAGACACATTTTTCTTTTATATTACAAATAAGCAATGAGTTTTGAGGTTATAACTCAAACCAATTTGTATTGTAGCAACTTCGAATGGGATATTCCTTTACCCATATAACTTTGTTTAATATTTGTAATTCTAGAGCTCCCTAAGATTGTCTTTACATGCTTTCACCTTAACTACTTAAACCCCACCCACATTTTTGAGACTCCCTCTCAATCTCTATTACAGCCCCTGTGCACTCATCATACTCCTTCCTGCCCCTCTTCTGCCTAAAGTGCCCTTCCTCCTTCCCTTCTCTGGTTAGCTTCCACTCATCCTTTACATTTCAATTCAAGGTCTCTAGATTTCTCCTTCAGGAAAGCATTGGGCCAAACTCCTTTAAAATCCCTTCAACACTTGTCATGGCTGGAATTTTATATTTCTGACTGCACTTGACTATTATTTGATTTCCTCGCTAGCCTATAAATTCCATGAGGGGAGGGACTATCTCTGTTTTCATTTTACTTTTGTATGTGAGAGACTGACAGAGCAATCAATGAATGTATTCCTCGAATAATATTATTGACCACTGCACATATATCAAACACAGTGCTTAGTATGGGGGATATAACGGAGAATAAAACAAAGCCATACAGCCACATTCATTCATTCATCCAGGAGTTGTTGAATAAATGAATGAAATAATGATAACTTGTTTAAATTAAGCATTCCATATCAGCCTCTCTTCCAGGTGAGAATAAATCTTTCAGTCTGTGACATGTATATGGTGGTTTACCATTACATTTTGTGTAAAGTGCTTTGCAATCTATTAGTAAATTGCTAATAACTGTGCCAGGTGATGAGTGAAATAATGTCCAGGTGGATAAATTACAGATGTGTAGGTTGATGCTGGCTATATCATGAGACCAAAGGAGTACATTTTATCTGCAAATATTATCCTTTTGGTAACAAGTTAATATGTCTTTCATGTGTGAACAGAATTTGCTTTATCGTTACTATGATTATTTAATATTCAAATTCACATTAGTAAGTCAGTAAAGAATTTTGCTAAAAATGTGAGTCCCTAACAACATGATATGAAAAAAAGTTGCCAAGACTTCAACTTGTAACATATGCTTTGGTCTATTTTTTTCTTTGTCATATGGAGTTGTGAGCAGATGCTTGGGCAGGTTAATTCTGTACTAAATCTTGTTCTTCTACACATGCCGTGGCGGTGGATGCTCGCCAAGTCAGCCCTGTGGCTCCCTTGTTGGTCATTAATCACATCAAAACCACTTATTTTTGTTTTTATTAAATGAAAATGAAAATGAGAGTTCCGCTAAAAAAGGTTTGTTTTATACAGTGGGGAGGCAGCCTCATCTCTCATTCCTCTGCCCCGAGAACCTTTCCTCTTATTAAACTAATCTAATCATCAACCCTCTCTCCACTTGTGTTTCCCCATCTCCACTCATTCCTATGAGGATCCTGGCCAAGACACTTTCTCTTCTCCTCACCTATCTAAATCAAACTCATTCTTCAAGGCCCAACAAATTCTGTGCCTTCAGGAGAGCTTTTTAAAATGATACCAGTCGTTAGTCATCCCATTAACATACAACAGTTCCACAGTGGTTGAGAACCTACTATATTCAAATAGCTAGGCCATACACTTAATATTAGGTAGTCATATGTCTTTTTCTAATAATGCAATAGTTCAAGAGAGACTAAAAGTCAGCATTCATTCACACATATTTATTAACTGGTGACCACTTTCAAATTATTGTGGTTAAGGATCATCTGGGGACTTATAAAAAATGTAGGTTCCTGGGCTTCATTTGAAACTCACTGAATCGGATTTTCTGAGTATGACCCAGAAATCTAAATTTTTAACAAGTGTTGATGGTAATTTTAGAAAGCTTCCTTAACGTACACTGCTTGGACAGAGGGGTTACTAAGACGAATGCACTGATCATTTGCCTCGGGGAGCTCACATCCTAGTTGGGGTAGGTGATTACGCAAAACATACATCAAATATTATGTAATTATTACTTTAAAAAATAGGAAGGCTTGTGAGATGGTTTCATGGACCACAGAAGATGGAAAGTGTCAATAGTACTAGATGCACTGAAACCACAAGTTAGTTTTACTGGGTCCTAGAGATTCAAATTCCTTTATGGACAATATTCACCAAGTAGTAGGGGAGGGAGAAGGGACTCTTGTGTGTTGTGATATGCACCTACATGGATAGGGACAACTATGACACAATAAAGAAAGTTATGGGTGAAATGGAGATCTCTTCATAGAAGGATTTATATGAAGGGAAGACCATTTCTGCCTAGGAGCATCAGGGAATGTTTGAGAAGTCACTGCATTTGAGCTGGGTCTTGGGAAAGTATAAGGCATACAAACTAATACAGTACAGAGATGAGGATGAGGGAAATCAGAGCTATTTCAGAAGGAAGCATAAGTACAAACAAGGATGTAAAGCAGGGACACGAGCTCCAAGTACGGAGAATAGCAAGCAGCAAAATTTGGCCTAGCGAAGGGTGTAAGAAGGATGATTTTCTTTTTCTTACAGTTGTGGATTTAGGTGGACATTTTCGACAAGTAAACTGGGACAGAATGTAAGAGACCTTGACAACTGACCTCAGAGTAGCATTTATTCCTTGGACACTGCATTTGACACTTCATACTACTTTTTATACCTTGTTCCCTCAAACAAGTTCATTCTTGTTTTAAAGGTACTGGCTCATTCCATACCTTCATAAGTTCCTCAGAATGTAGTGCAATGCCTGGCACACAGCAGGAGTTCAAAACCGTTTCTGTCGACTGATTAAGAGAGATTGTTTTGTTCTCAAAAGGAGGGATTCCATGGCATACAGGAGGACCGTGTGCCACTGGGGTTTTCTCCACGCCGCTGGCACCACGTTAAGCCTATGAGAAGACTGTCACTGTTGACAATCACAGCGGTCATGCCGTGAGTATATTGGAGGAGTCTAAAAATAAAAAATGCAGTTCTAGCCCATTGGGAACTTTACTACAGATGCAGGTTTCTTTTTTATTTTCTCCACATTAACTGTAAGTATTTTCTTAAACTTATATTTCTGTCTTATTAATATAATATAAAATGTGCATCTAGAATGGAAAATAATAGTGAGTATTCCGTAAAATCCACTGTTTTAAAAGTTAAAATATAATGACCACTGTAGTTTTATTTGAACCACAAATTTAAGGAAGACACTTTTTTTTAAGAGTTAAAGAACTGGCACACACATCTCTCTCCGAGTTCCACTGATCATTGCAGACAGTTGTGAGAGATTTCATCAGGAAGCATCATAACCCTCATGCACCCCTGTAACAAATACCTATGTCTAAGAAAAATAACAAATATATTCAGACAAGGCATGAATATTTACTGAAAACCTAGCAGATGTTTGAAAATATTCTAGGTTCTGGGATACAACGTTGAACAGTAGGGACAATTGTTTTTTTTTTTTAATTTTGTGAAACTTAAATTCTAATAAAATCTAGTAGTTTTGTTCATTTGTCCTGATAACAACAATATAAAGTTTGCAAAACTTTTCCATATTGGGTGTTATTTGCCACAATTTCCTTTCTGATTCTGTACATTTTCCTCTATTATTGTATTGTCCCTTTCCATGCCAGTGATTCTCACACCCCTATTGCAGCCCAGTCACACGTACCAGCATCCAGATCTGTGTTTCTACCTTTTAGGCATTTCCACCTACCTGTTCCAAAGACAATGGAAACTCCATGTGTTCAGAGCATCTACCTTTCCCCACTCAACTCTCTCCTCTTCCTATGTTCCTCTTACTTCAATTAATAACAACATTACCCACTAAATCATCCCAATTACAACTAAAATCGACATACCTGATTCTTTCTCCCTTTTATATTTCTCCTACCATTGCATGTTCTTTATTTCTTGAATCACCCTTTTTTCCCCTTCATTTCTTCTGTCATCATTTCTTAGTTTTGGCTTTTTTTTATGTTTCTGAATCTATTGTAATAACTTTCACTTATAACTTTTTAATCTATTCCTATTGAAGTTCTAGCTCCTATCACAATTTTTGGCACACAGTATGTTAGCAATAAACATTTTTGATTGAGGGATGAATTTATTCTTCATATCAAAAGTAAAGTTTAAAATGTAGATTTGAATATATTATTCTCCTGCTTAAAATTCTATAGGCTCTCTGTTATTCATGAGATAAATAGAAATTTTTTAACATGACATTCAAACGACAGTAACCAGAGGGGAGATGGGATGGGATATTGCGGGGAGGGGAGAAAGGTTTTTCAGGAACAACTATAAAGGACACATGGACAAAACTAAGGGGGGCTTTTGGAAGCAAGAGAGGGCGCTGGGGATGTCTGGGGTGGAGGGAGGGGTGGTGGGGGGTAAATGCAGACAGCTGTAATTGAATAACGATAAAATAAAAAAAAACAAAGACTCTAATGCTCTTGCTATAGTTTATTTTTCTAATATTGTCTCCCTTTACCCTATGAAAGAATTGCACCCAACCATATCTAATCACTCCAAGCTCTCCAAGCCTGCCCTCCTATATCATCCCTCTGTAGCTACCGGCTCTTTTTTCTCCTCTTCTTATCTTTCAAGCCATTCCTTACTGTAAACCTCTCTGCCTTTCCCTCTAAAAGTTACTCTTCAGGTATCTTATTAATTATCTATCTATCTATCTCTCCATCTGTTAATTGTAGTGTTATTTGCATAACTATTGTTAGGCTCCAATTTATGACGGGTAAAATTTATGTCTTATTCATCTTTGTGTCTTCAGTGCTGGCAGGGCGCCTGTGGTGACATAGCATAAACACACAGCGTTGGACGGCGAGCTGATTCAGAAGTCAGAATGGGTTTATCGCCCATCTCTCTCCAAGCTCCATTGAAATGACAAAACAAGAACAAACTGGAAAAAAAATGAAAGGGAAAAATGCTGCTGCTAGTAAGCAGCAAAGGGTAAAACTAAGAAGACTCAGAAAGAGAGACTTAGAGAATTTTATAGAAGATACAAAGAAGACTCAATTATATTTTTTAAAAAAATCAGTGCCAATAACCTGTGACTTAATACAGACAGAAACAGGTCCCTCTGGGAAGTGAGAATTGCTTGGTTTCTGGAATGAGTTCCAAAAGTTGTATAAATTAATACTGCTTTTGAGAGAATAATTTGCAGTATCTATTAAAATAAAATGTGCATATTCGATGATCCAGAAATTCTACTTCTTTCTGAAAAGCCATTCTTTACAAATATTTGCATGGATGTATGCGTCAAACATTAGTCATTGCATCATTCAGATAGCAAAACATTGGAAAAAACATAAATGTCTATCCATAAGTTATAGATTAAATAAATAATATGAAGTCCACAGTAGGAAACCATTTATAAATGGTTTCCTTTGTTCACTTTTAAAAGTGAACAAAGATGTCTAGGATCTAGTCTTAAGGAAAGCAAATACATAAACAGATGTATGTTTGTAAATGAATAGAAAAAGAAATAGCAGACATTACACTGTGTTTTCCCATGAGGAATGGGACTGGGAGGTGGCTAAAAAGTACTTCTCTCTCTTTTTTCTTTTTATATTTCTATATTACAACTAAAGAGCAGTATAAACAGTTTAACAATGTAAACAAAGAAAATTTCCAGACTTGAAAGCAGGGACTGAGAGCAAAACAGGCCCTAGTTAGTCCATAAGGAACAATTGGAGTCCTTCTAGATAGTCAGGAATTAGCACTTAGAGTTAGTTCACTAACTGCAACTGCTCAATAAAGATCTGCTTTTAATTGGCCTCCAACATGAGTGGTAGGGTCAGATAGAGCAGAAGGCAGTATTCCAGCTAACTGCAGGATGGCACAACCAAAACAGCAGTGAAATTCTAGAATACATTTATCGTCATTGGTAATTCTTCCTCTACATCTTGCTGGTAAGCGTAGCTTTAGCTCCTAAGAATGCCCTGACCATGGCTAGATGAGACGGTAGGTTGAGAAGCATTCTTCAGACTTAGGAACTTAGCCAGAGTGCCTCACTGAAGGTAGCGAACCACATCATTGATTATCCAGGTATGGACAGCAGACTGTGAAATGGAGGTTTATCCCCTAGAGAAGGGCCCTCTGCTCTCAAGCGCCTTT
>PVKM010051230.1:0-10518 GCA_004027735.1 Carollia perspicillata
GTGTCAGTTTGATCTTCCGTCTCTTCTTTGCCTTTTGGCTTTTGGTTTAATAAATTCATCAAATATGATATTACTATTGCTGCAGAATTAAGCCAAAATTATTTTTGCATTTGTTTTAAACTTGAATGCTGAGCTTTGGGGAATAAAGGTGGAGTTATTATGTTTGTTAATTAACCAGGTATCATTAGATTTTATAAAAAATTATGAGTAAGGGCTCTCAGAAGTGAACCTAAGCCTGGCCATTGAAAGCATGGACACTACTAGATCTGTTTGGGGATGCTTGCAGCCATTCATCATTCTGTAAAGAACTCCCTTGATAGATTTCCTCATCATTGACCAGAAAACCCCACATGCTTTCTAGAAGACTGTTGGTTTCTGGGGAGCATTGAATTGTTCATTGGTTGGCCTTGGGACCCCACTGGTTACCAGCTTGATTGAAATAGACTGGTCCCCAGAAAGCATGTATCTGTTAGAGCCTTATTAATTCTTATAGGAGGATCTCTTGGTCGATAGATCAGTGAGTAAGTTCCCGTAAATCTGCACCTGAACACAGAGGACCCCTGAGATAGTGTAGAGCTTATCACCGTTACTTGAGGAGCATTTCCTGACTGCTCACCTTCTTCTAGGGAAACGGAAAGAGAAGGATGCCTCCGAGCTTGAAAAGAAAGGCTGTTCCCATTTTCGGTGATGGACAGTAAAATAGTTCTTCATGTGCTATAGTTCTAAAGAAGAGGTTTTCCTTGGTTACGTCAGTAAAAATTTTCTGCAACTTTTAATGTGTATGGAAAGAGAAGCCAAATGCCAGAAAGAAGGTTTCCCAATAAGAGGGGCTTGATTTCTCTGTCACTCTGAGACAAGGTTAGGTGACATGAGGCCGATGGGGCTTGGTCTCTAGAAAGTCAGACTGGTGATTACTGTCGCCTGTCATTTCTCTGTTGTCTGATAGTGAGAGTGCACAATTAAGGACTTGCTTTGTAAATGTGATCTTATCTACTTTCTGTGTGTTTTGTCCAAACCGAGCTTTCTATGGTGGCATTAAATTATCAGTTCTGGGACTTGGCATGTACAGTTGCTTTGAATTTCCCCTTCATGGTGATCTATTCCTAGGTCTGACAGAAATCAAAAACACCATGTAAGAATGGTCTTGTTTCTTCTCGATGGATTTTTCTTCCCATATTAAAAAAAAAAAACTGTAGTGCTTCACTAGGTTATAAATCTACAGTGGAACATGCTTTCAGGCAGCACATCGGCAAGCACATGGCCTTATGTTGCACAAATGGTACTAGTCTTGTTTGTACTTTCTATTAT
Source organism: Carollia perspicillata (assembly GCA_004027735.1). Classification (NCBI taxonomy): domain Eukaryota; kingdom Metazoa; phylum Chordata; class Mammalia; order Chiroptera; family Phyllostomidae; genus Carollia; species Carollia perspicillata. The sequence goes on from PVKM010051230.1 coordinate 1,309, forward strand.
TTCGTTATCTCTTCATTTTGAACAAATATTTCACATTTTTAAAAGCTTGGGAGAGGAGAGACATATGGTTGCTTGGCTAACATTTCACATGAGAAGAAATGTCCAGAACAGGTTTATAATGTGGTTCTTTTTTAATAATTTAGTAAAGCCAGGATGATTGTAATGGTTTCCTGCAACATTCCAGCAAACTCACATCCGTTCCAGTGACCACTCTCCCCTCCCCCAACTGACTTGGTAGTTTCCCAGCTGGAGAGTTTATTTCAAAAGTCCAACTGATTTCCTGAAAATACACCAGCTGGTGACGTGATTCATTCTGACCCATTCCTGTCTTCTAGCGTTTGGGGCTTCCTTTGCTTTGGAAGATGGGCCTTAAAAGCTCTCCGAAGCCCAGGAAAGGTGGAAAGTTTCCTTTACCAAACAGGCAGGGCCCAAGGGATTGGGGCGGAGATGGTGTCCATCTCTGGAATGCCAGTGGCCTCTCTGCGTGTTACAGTCGGTCTGATGTACCCTGGGGGCATGGTGCAAAGGCTCATTTGTTTGTTCAGGCTTTCCCCTCAACGAGGAGATGGTAGTATTTGTCTGGGCTAGTTTGTTTATTGGACCAACGCTCTGCCTCTTTGGCATCGTTTTTCAATTGTGGAAATGCATCCAAAGCCTCCCCCATCAGAGGTGGGTTTTTCTAAATTGGAGTATAACTCTTATTTTCCTTGCTGCTACATAGAAAAAAAAAAGGGAGTGTCTGTGTTTCTCCTGAAGGAGGATTGTGTCCTGTGTCTTAGACTGCACGCCGAGCCCCCGCTGTGCTCAGGAAGCGCCCCTCTCCTTTCCCCTTGGAGAGCCTCTTGGCTTGGAGGGATGGGAAGACGTTCCACTGTTTCCTAAGTAAAGATGTCCTTGACACAGCCAGAGGCATGCTGCCAGATGTCGTATTCCAGTGGGCAGATTCCACATGCTAAGCTCCAGAAGGATTTGTGGAAGATGAAGGGTCCTCCGGTTTGTGCTTTACCGCCTTGGTCGGGACAGGGGTTTCTTGTCGTCGGGTGGGCCTCTTCAGGCACAGAGGATTTCTGTGAGGAGCATAATGATAGCTTGAAAGAAAATAGTCTCAACTGTTCCCAGATGTTCTTGTGTACCTTACTGTTTCCTTTTTTTAAAATCTGTAGGCGTGGAAAATGTAACCATCCAACTGGACTTGGAAGCAGAATTCCATTTTACTCATCTCATTATGACCTTCAAGGTAAGGAGTCCGTAATTTTCTCACGAGGGGCACATGAGGACTCTGTGCCGTCCCCCTTTCAAAACCTATGTCTCTTGTGAACTGACCTGAATGGGAACTTAAATATTATTGTTGCCATCAGTTGGGATAATTGGGCAGTTTTTTAAACGTGGGCATAAATAACGATGCTTAACAAATACTCTATCTTCATGGCAATAAGTAGAGAAAGCCACTATTCTAAGGTAATTCAACTGTAAATTTTTAATCAGGTATCTTCTTACTTCCCCATGGAGAGAGGCGGCTCTGACTCTCCCAAACCGCAACAAAACATCTGGAGAGTAAAAATCCCTGATCTGATTGCTTGTGTCGGTGATTTAATGCTGGGTTTGGTAACTGAAAAGGAAGTATATTGTCTTTAGTTTCCAAGGTTTTGCAGAATTTGTGAGAACAGTTTACAGTTCCTTAAGAACTGTGCATGCCTTCTTAAATGTGGATTTTCTCATCCTTTTTCTTTTTGAGATGTAAAATGACTCCAGGACGAGGGAATGTCTCTGCATAAAGTCCCTTTGTTTCTTCTCAAGCAGCTGCCTGGAAATGACAGGCTTCACATGGCTTAGAGTACGTGTTGGTGCACACCAAGCCCATAATTTACTTACTACTTCTCAGATTCAAATCACTTGCGAATAGTTTCCAGTTGGAGTTGGGGGCCTTATCTGCACCCTCTCAGGTTAGGAAAAGGTGCCAGGGTAGATTTACCATGTGGGCAGGTAGCCATGAAAGTCTCATTTGTATCCACTACTGAAGCCTGCAAGGCTGGGGCACGTGTGGGCATGGAGGTCAGAACGTGACTGGTTGGGATGCTGGGCTTGAGGAGGAAGGTTTACACAGTGACACCTGACACTGAGAGGGTGGGGAAGGCTTCCCCTAAACACCTTCCTCACTTACTCCTGTTCCTTCATTTATCACACACTCAACCTGGCAGTTAGAATTAAAACTCGGCTACACGTAAGGATATTGCCTTCCTGTTATGTGACACCTGAATATACTCAGTCATCTTTACTAATGTCTATGGTCCCATTTTTCACTCTGGAAACGGCATCTGTTTACATACATGGGTAGTTCTGAGTTCCTTTATATCCAAAAGTCCTTGGGCACGTATTCTATAGTTGAAACTCATTCAAGTGAGTACAATGGGCCAGAGATGCAGTTCTGCCCGGAAGTACAGAAGGTCAGATGGTGGAGCTGGGATACCGAGATGTGAAGAATGGGAACAAGGAGTCAACTTCATGAGTGAGAACTCATCTTTGGGTTCTAGTCCATGTGTGAAAAGCAATCTCTGTGGTGGTGACTTGGGTGTGAACCTGCATTCTGCCCTTTACTGGTGTGCATGGCCAGAGCTTCGGCCTCCCCCTGTGGAAAGTGGGAACAGCAGTAACACCTACGTTATAGGGTTGTGGGACCCCTATACCCCTCAGCTTTGGGAATAGGGGTAATCTCGCTACCCTGGCCTAGTGGGGTAGGCCCCCGTGCGATATCCTAGTGGGAATAGTGGGAATGTGATCATTTTTATATATGCTAATGCTTAGCCCAGAATTGGTTCTGCCAATGTTTACTGAGACATGAGTAAGTAAATGAATGAGTCTAACCACCTTCCATTTGTAAGAAACTGCTCCAGGCTTTATGGGATATTTTAAAGATAGTAGAGTTATGGCCCCCCTGGAGCTCCCACTTTCCTCAGGGAGAAACACACTTGCAAATAACTTATCCTACACGGCTGAGTGTGCTAACGGCTACAGCAGAAGGTCAGATAATGTACATTAGCACGGGGAGTGGGAAATAAATTTTAGCCTGGGATACGAGAGGAAGCGTCATGAGGAGAGGCCTGGGGCTGCCCTTGACCTACGCCAGGAAGAGCAAGCAGGACTTCAGTGGGAGGAGGTGGAAGAAAAGCTGTCCTGGGCAGAGGAAACAGTCTGAGAGCGCACCTCTGGCAGTGTTCGTTCAAGACGAACAACGTAGATTTACCTTGACCTTGGGGTGGTGAGGGGGGGGAGGGAAGTAAGGGGACAGAAGGACCTTGACTCCTTCCCGAGGAGTGTGAATTTTATAGGAAATAGGGAGCAACTGACAGGAAGTGGGACCTGTATTTCAGGGAGGGAGGGGAGCGGAAATGCAAAGGAGGGCCTGGGACAGCTCTTGTGGAGGTCAGTGTGTGAAAAGCGCTGACTCAGGAGAGGGCTGGTGTCCATGCAGAGGCTCTCTGGGATCCGCAGCCGAGAGGTCTCGGCAGCATCACGGGCAGCTTCTTGAGATCACGCATATCCCCTGCTGCCCTGCTACTGCTGCCTCTGAGAATCATCACCAAGTCGTGGAGCCTGTTTTCTAAGAAGGTCAGTTGGACCCCTTAGAATCAAAGGTTAAACCATGAATCAGAGAAAGATTAGAAGCCGAGCGGTGGGAGGAAGGGTAAGGACAGGGATGGCTTAAAGATGACTCATTGTCTGAGCTGAGTGACTAGGAAGGTGGTGACACCGTCAACAATAGTGAGGATAGGAAGGGGATGAGAATGAATACATGTCATGCTTACTCCTGTTTGCCATGGTCATGGCCGATTGCTAAGTGGACTGCATTTTCTTAGGCTAGCAAAATTCATTCAGCATATGCACAGTGTTTTTGTATATGGCCAGATGTTTCTAAATCCACAGCCCCTATATTTAATATACATTCAGAGGCAACTGTGCAGCACCATGAGGCCTTGGAAAGGTCGGTGACTAAGTAAAGAGTGTGGAAAGTCTTCCATTGTGTTGGTAAAATGTGGTGTTCTCATTTCCAGCAACTTCTTCATTCCACAGGAGATGGGATAACCTGTCAGTGGTCCTTTGGGACTTAGACATTTCCAGAAAGGAGGGAGAAGGAAGCATGGCAAGGGCTGGCTATGAGGCTTTTCCTCTCTGCTCCCCTGTGACACAGACCTCAGGCTGGTCTCTCCCCAGGTACCACCACCTAGGAGCTGTTCTTGCAGGGAGTTTGCCCTGGTTCAGTTGGCTGCTGGCTTTCTCCCCTGACCTTACAGTTCTAATTAAGTATTGTCTTTTATATTCCTGAATTGGTTTAAAAAGAAGAAGAAGAAGAACCTGAGCAACTAGTAATTGAATAAGTCAAAGAACCTGTCAAAATGTGTGATCTTCCATTTTCTTACCATTGTCTCCTTTTATCAGTGGAAAAGACCATCGGAATCATTATGAGAGGCCAGCAGAGGCCTGGGGATGTGCTAATTTATACCATAGTTGTCGCCCAAATTTCTGTCAAGCACTGGTTTTGATTCAGAAGTGTCTTTGCTCAGCTTCTGTTTCACGTTCTTGATCTTCATCGTAACCTGGCTTTTACTTTACCCCGTTCGTCAGTGTTGAAGCATTCGCCTCCTCTTAGTGCACATTCTGCTTCGTCTCTTAGTTCCAGTGGACCCTGCTCACAACACGCCCGCCCCCCCAAACCTCTGTCCTGCCTCTGTTTCTAGGGTTTTTGTTTGTCATGCCTTCTTCTCTGAAATCCATTTTTCAGTCTTCTATTATGCCATTAGCCAGTGAGGCAGAAAGGTAGGTTCGGTCTCGGGTTTGAATCTAAGCTCTGCAGACAGCTAGCCAGTCAGCTGAGGTCTCTCAGCCTCAGTTTTCTGATCTGTTAAGATAAGTGTGTTGTGAGGCTGTTTTGGTTCCCTAGGGTCCCGTTCAAAGTCCCACAGACGGGACGGTTTAAACAACAGTCTGAGCTCGAGGTATCAGCAAAGTTGGTTCCTTCTATGGCCTTTTCTTTCCTTGACTTCCAGATAACTGTCTTTTCTTTTTGTCTTCACATGGTCTTCCATCCGTTCTTGTCTGTATCTTAATTTCTTCTTATAAGGACACCAGTCATAATGGGTTAGGACCCACTCCAGTGGCCTCATTTTACTTTCTCCCTTTAAAGAGCCTACCTCCAAATACAGTCATAGGCTGAGGTACTGAGGGTTAGGTCTTCAACATAAGAATTTTGGGAGGATAGAGTTTAGCCCATAACAGAAGGTTAAGTGAAATAATGTAATTAAAGCTCTGGGCACCATTCTCTTTCCTTCCTTGCCTAGCCCTTTGTTGATGCATTTTCCTGGAGCACCGACTTCGGCTTTCTTTTATCTTGTCCGTTGCTCTTCAGGGGGACATGGTATATGTGGAGGTTTCAAATATTGTAAGTATACAGTGAATCCCAAATCCATGTTTCAAGCTCCATTCTTGCAGCCGTGTGCCTGACCGCTGATTTTCATTGTCTAGTGGGCGTCACCATATGGATGGCTCACATGTCATTAGTCCAGAACCAAATGCCTTCACATCTCAAAGACACGAAGTTGTTTGTGCCTTTGTTATTAGTAGCACAGTCCTCCCAGCTACCCAAGCTCAGGTGTCTGTGTTTCTTTCCTCTCCCTCCCTTCCCACTGAAATCTAATTCAATATATTTTACTTTTAATAAATTTTCAGAGTGGTCAGTTCCAACCTGTTATCTGTATTCAAACTGTAAAGCTTGAGTTACGCCCTTCATCTTTTTCTACTGCTTGGTTTCATGTTGTCCAGTTAAATCTTTGTGTTTCCCTTTCGTTGCGAAAAGACGAAAAGTAAACCCCTTCGCACGGCAGATGAATTCCTTCCTGTGCTGCCCCCAGCGACCTCTTCTGCCACCTGCAGCTTCCTCCCCCCGCCCCCCTGCCTGGGAAACACCCAGGGACCCTTTTAAGATTTGGTTTAATGCCATCTTCTCTCTGAAGCACTCGCCAGTTTTGTGTGTAGTAAAATATACATAACACGAAATTTGCCTTTTTAAGCCTTTTTAAGTGTACAATTCAGCGGCATTAGGCATATTCACAATATTGTGTTACTGTCACCACTACTTCCAGAACTTCTTTATCATTCCGCATAAAAACTCTACATCATTAAGCAGCAACTCCTTACTGACCCCTCCCGCAGCCCCTGGAAACCTGTTCTACTGTCTGTCTCTGTGCACTTGCCAATGCCAGACATTTAATACAAGTGGAATCGTACAATATTTGTCCTTTTGTGCCTGGCTTATTTCACTTACTGTAATGTTTTCAAGGCTCATCTATGTTGGAAATATTAGAATTTCGTTCCTTTTGATGGTCAAATAGCATTTCATTACAGGTATATAGTTTGTATTTGTCTATTCATTTGTTGATGGACATTTGAGTTGCTTCTCCTGTTTGGCTGTTGTGAATACTGCTGCTGTGAACGTTCTTGTACACGTATTGGTCTGAGTCATTATCAGTCCTTTTGGGTGTATAGCTAGGAGTGGAATTGCAGAATTCCCCAGATTCTGGAGTTAGTGAGTCCTCCCTCTGGCTTTCCCAAAGCACGCCACATGCGACTCTACTCCGATGTTTGACGTATTGTGTGTAAATGATTTAGATCCATGTTGACACCTCGTTGGACTGTCTAGAGTGTATGTGTGGTACTGAGTAGCAGTTACTACACATCTATTGAAAATAAAATGAACAGTTAAAAGAAGGAGCACTCAAACTGGACAATCGTGTTATGTGCCTGGTGACTAAGTATACCAAGACTTGTCTGCTATTAAACCCCACGTATAATCAGCTTCTAAAGAGAAATAGCTTGCTAATCTGTGGTAGGGTGGGAGGGAGTGCAGTTCAGAGGACGGACACTTTCTTCGTGAGAAGAGGCTCTGTGGGACAGTCTGAAGTATTTGAAATCCAGCTACATTCTGACCATGCAGTCAGCTGAGTGATATTGTCATATGAGATTTTTTTAAAAACCCATTACAGATAAACATTAAATAAATCTTTTCCTCCCTGTCTTTAGACATTCCGCCCAGCCGCCATGCTGATAGAACGGTCCTCTGACTTTGGGAAAACGTGGGGCGTGTACAGATACTTTGCTTATGACTGTGAGAGCTCCTTTCCAGGCATTTCAACTGGCCCCATGAAGAAAGTTGACGATATAATTTGTGATTCCCGATATTCTGACATTGAACCATCAACAGAAGGAGAGGTTTGTTTGCCTTTTTTGTGTCACATTCTAGTTGCAGATCTAGTTTTTGATCATTGCAAAAATACCAATTACTCTTCTATCTATTTTTAGGTGATATTTCGGGCTTTAGATCCTGCTTTCAAAATAGAAGATCCTTATAGTCCAAGAATACAGAGTAAGCTTGTTTTCAAATAAAAGTTTGATGGAAAATAGCAATCATAGAAGAACTTTTACCTAGAGCACTTCTACCCAGAATCCAAATATTCAGTGCTAAATCTCTGCAATACCCTACCAGAAGCTCTTGAAATCAGCAGTAATCAAAATCCTCACTGATGGGGAACACATGTTGATAAGAGTAAAAAATTTTTGTCACAGGTACTCAAACCGTTATGCTTCTCACAATACCTTATTTATTTTATTTCTCAGTATATGTATATATGTGTATATAAATTAAGCTATTAGATAAAGCTGTTATAACAAAGGGTCTCCCAAAATACAGTGGCGCAAATAAATGGAAGTTTATTTTTCTCTTACAAAATCACCCACAGGGATTTTTGGAGAAGAGTAGCTCAATTGCCATGAGTAGGCTTACCAGATAAAATGCAGGGTGACACCCAGTTAAATGTTACCTGTAGATAAACAATGAATCATTTTTTTTAGTATAACTATGTCCCGTGTGATATTTGGGACATAATTATACTAAAAAATGATTGCTTCTCTGAAATTCGAATTTAACTGAGCATCTTGTATCTTTATTGCTAAATCTGGCGACCCTAGCCAGTAGGTGAGCCAGATTCCTTCTGTCTTACTGTCTTTGTCCATATAGTTAGCGCCGGACCACTGTACTTGTCCCAACCTGTGGGAGGGGAGAAAGTGAAGGGCACGTGACACAGAGGTGTTATCACTTCTACTTGCATTCCACGGGCTATACTTAGTCACAGGGCTACACTGTAGGGGCCTCTGCGGACCTCTCGCCGGCTGCCCCTATGTTCTCATACTTTTGAGTGGGGCTCTTATCGTCAAGGGAAGAAGAGAAGAAAGAACAGTAAGGGGAAATCAGAAGTCTCAGCCATGCTCAATGTGCTCCACAAGGTGAGGGCTGTATTTCCACTTCACAGCTGAGTAAACTGAAGCTCAGAGTGGAAAAACAGGTATAAGGCGACATTAAATAATGTCACTCAGAATTGTACCGTTATGTTAGGATTCTTAGTTCAGAGCTCTTGGCAGCGTTCAGTAACTTTGCTATGTTTTTTCAGAACTACATTCTGATCTGTTGGGGAGGCAGAATGTGCACTCATTAAAAGAATGGGCTTTGGAGTCCGACACATTTAGGTTTAAATCCCAGTGCAATATATTATAATAGCTATGTGACCTAGGGCAAATCATTTGCTTGAAACTTTTCTTAAGCCTCTGGGTTTTTTTTCATCTGTAAATGGAGAGAGTAATGTTGGACCTTAGGGTTGTTTAGAGATTTAATGTGTGTAAACCACCTACCAAAATGCCTGACACATAGGAAGTTTCCAGCACATTGAAGCTACACTACTACTGTTATTGCTATCAGCTGTGGCTTGGGTCTTGCATAGACCTGGTCTTGTGGTCTGGGTGAAAGGGTGAGGCCCCTCTCCTGCCACTGCGGTGCCTGCAGTCAGGAGAGAAGGGGCAGGCTGGTTCTTACCTCCCTGCTGCGCAGGGCCCTGTTTTAACCAAGGCCCCCTGGAACTACCAGTCTGAAGAGTGGAAGGCTAGAATGGAAGAAGTCCAGGGAATATTGGCAGAAGAATGCTGTTTCCTCACTTAACTTAATTTTACATGTGGCCCAGATGCCTCTGGTCTGTAGTTTACTCTTTCATTCTGTTGTAACACAAATATTTAATGGCTCGTCCAGTCCTGTGCGGTTTATGAGTGAGCTCTGTGAGGCCCACCCGCCCTGCTCTCAAAATCCATTTGTAAGAAATGTCCCCTGGGCCCCCA
>PVKM010051231.1:0-10521 GCA_004027735.1 Carollia perspicillata
CAGCCCCCCCAGGGAACAGCTGCTTGACTCCCCCAAGGTTAACATCTCAGTCCTCCCGGCTTCTCATCAGGGGAATGGTGGTAATTACAGGGTTTACCTAAAGGTTTCTGAAAAAAACTTAAAAGGGTAATTATGTAAAGCCCTTAACATAGTATCCGGCTTGTAGAAGGCATTCAGTCAACATATTCTGTTACGTTTTCATGATCATTATTGGTATTGATTTCACCAAGCCGTGTCAAGCAAATGTCTGCACAGGTTGTGAATAAATTCAGTGGTTCACCCGGCTTCCGCCACCGGGACTCGTGGGAATCAGGATAGAGCTGCAGGAGTCTGTGACCCCCTATGGCCATCACCTACATCACAGGATGTAGCAGGAAACAAAGAGGAGATAAGCACTGCTCCCCCAACCCCCCCAAAGGATCAGGGAAACTGAAAGGATGGCAGGAAATACACAAAGGATGCAGGTGTCCAAACAAAGGGCAATAGGAACTGAGGTGGGGCCCGAGGGGGAAACTGAGCTCAGCCAGGGCCTGCGTGACTGACCCCAGTGCCTGGGGCAGGGAGTAAAGTGCAGCCCCACCTCCTTGCAGGTGTGTCATAGAAATGGGAGCAACTTTTCCTGATTCTCATAACCAGTGAGCACGTCGCTCTACCTGGTCAATGATACTAATCTAATAAAGAGGATTTATGAATATAAGCATGAAGAATTCCTGGGAATTTTCATGTAACACTCAGAACTCATTCATCGCAAACTGAATTTTCTCACACACAAAAAATAGACTCCACCCGATTCTCTTGTTACAGGGGACCGAATAACAGGATTGGGCACTATCAACATTTATATCCTGCCTATATGCCTATGATAAAGAGCTAATTATACTGCATTGTTAATAAATCAAATGAAAATAGTTCTATCTTTCATCAGTGGCAAATCTTGAAACACAGACCAGCCACAAAATTTACAGATGAGTGGCACCTTAACTGAAGACCACACGCAAAACCTTTAGTTAACACTGCAGACAAAGGAAATCCCTGTATTAAATGGAACTAAACAGGAACAACCACACGAGGGTTTCGGGAGCACAGGGCGGAGAGTTGTACGATTGTTGTACTGGGAAGGTCTCCACTCACATATGAGTGATTCAAGTTATTTCCAAAGAAAGTTGGGCAACTCATCTGCCTCAGGAAACCACGAGAGCAAGGAGCACTCTCTGCACACTGTGAGGTCCCACTGTCTCTCAGGTTTCTAAATCCAGGCAGTGAGCTGTCTGCTCTAAGGAGCAAGAAAACAAATGCCAAGCTTTCATCAGAGCCGTCGAGGCTGCGCGGGACTTGCAGATTCCCCCACCCTAACAATGTCATGCAGACCTTCCCCGACGACCGACATCGGGACCTCGCCAAACACTACAGCTGAGCCACAATTCTGGGTTAACTTAATGTCCTCTTTCTATGTTCAGGGAAACAAAGGGTACCGACTTTGATGTAATTTAATTCTGAAGCTAGAATTGAATAATGAAGCTAGAAATTAGGATCCCTATGAGATTCAGCTAAACTTTCTCAAGAGTCAAGTCTTTATTTCTCTTTCCTTTAACTGCATCTTGGTAACCCTGAGGGCCCGAGGCTATCAGAGGAGCAACAACAAAATTATCAACATGAGAAATAGTTTAAATTCTCTTGAACCTTTAAAAACTGTCTTTTGACAAGAATCTTTGTTTTTGAAAATGCTCAAGTCCTAATTATGTTTAAACACAAAATTTTGATCTTTTGACTCTGTAGCTAGTCTTTGTGAAATGAGACAAGTTTCGCAGCTGTAGATTAAGACAAAACTCCTGGTTCTCCATGGTGATGAGGGACGCAAATGTTGGAAAAATTTTAGGAAGTAGCTAATAAGCTTAGCAACCAATATGTGTATGAAAAGCTACTGCTTCAGGAACTGAAGAGATGACCCACCCTGACTCCGGAAGACCACACGCAGTTCCACCTTGGTGCCTCAGGAGAGCTGCAAGCCAGCAAGATGGCATCTGTGCTCCAAGGTGAGATGCCCACCGCCCAGAACACAGATAAAGACCACCGCCCAGGGCACGGATGGGAAAAATGCTGTAGCTTTTCACCTGATTAACTTTTCCCCTGAATTCCGAACCCCTTACCTATACTTTCCTTCCCCTTATAAAAAGGGTCAGTTTAAAATGAAATTGAAGATGGTCTGTTAGGGCACAAACCCACTGTCTTCTCAGATCGCTGGCCATCTGAATAAAGCACCTATAAAGATTCAATCCCTGTCTGATTATTGGGTTTGGTAGGTGGCAGGCAGCAGGACAGTGGCTTCTCCAGTTTCAACAACACTTAATTTTGAATTCTAATGCTACGAAGTGGGAGTGTTGGGGGTGGGGGCACATGAGGGGTGTATTATGTCTCCTGAAACTATATTCTTGACTCCCAGTGCAATATTGGAGCTCCTATCAGAATGGAATTTCAACAATATTTTTCTTATTGCCAAAGAAAAATTGCACTGAGTGAGTTAAACAGGCAAGGAAGACTTTATTTGAAATGATAGCAACAGGGGAGAGAGACAGAGATCAGTTGTGCAAGAACACAAAGGAGAAGGGTTAGGTAACAGGAAAACAAAAATGCAGTTGGGGTGAGGGGCGAGCACAGCGATGAGACCAGCTGCGTGCACTGATTGACAGAGCTAGGCTCCTCCCACAGCCCCACTCCCCCCCCCTGACCTGGAGAGGAGGACTGCATCTTGAGGACTAAACTTCAAAGAGATGGCTCCCAGGTCCTGGAGAGAGGCACTCCTGGGATGTAAAATTGACAAAAAGGCTTTTTAAAATTTACATCTCAAAGAGGCAGCAGAAGATTTACAGTTGCAAAACTTCTTAAGCAAATGGGCTAAGGAAGGGGAAGTCAGGGTCCCTCAGCCAGGAAGAAGCCCTGGTAAAGTGTAGTCAAGCTGAGGGGCACTTCAAGGTCACCTTGACACCTACAGACACAAAGAGAAAAGAGCTCCTGCTTTAGTCCAGTTCTGTGTGCTAAAATATGTGTTAGACCAAGCGATTCAGCAGATGCTACAGGTTTCAGAGACAAGGAAGGAGACTTCCAGGTATCTCTGGAGAAGTAGTCCAGTCCCATCTGTGGGCAGGAAATACACAAGGTGAATGGGGAGTACAGTGTGGCACCAGAAAAGAAAGTATTCAAATGTAAATGAGTCCCTCCACTGATGGGGGTCCCATCAAAGCGACCCAGGAACCATCAGAAAGAACTCCCTGTGGCCAAAAGTGGAAGAATTTGAGTAAGAAAATAAACTAGGCCCTGGCTGGGTGACTCAGTGATTGGAGCATCATCCCATACACCAAAAGGATGTGGGTTTGACTCCCAGTCAGGACAAGTGCCTAGGTTGCGGGTTCAATCCCCAATAGTGGACCCTTTGGAAGGCAGCAGGTCAATGTTTCCTTCTCACATTGATGTTTCTCCCCGCCTGCCACCTACCACTCCCCCCTCCCCCCCTCCCTAAAAAAAAAAAAAAAAAAAAATCAATAAATGTATCCTCAGGTAAGGATTAAAAACAATTTTTTAAAGAAGATAAACTAGAATTGAATTATAACACAAAGTAAAAATAAAATCTATGAGACCATAATACAGATATAAATCACTGAATAAACAGGCAAGCAGAGGTAAATGTCCCTTGCAGAAGAATTCCAAATAATTTATGTGGCCACTGCACCCTCCAGGAAGTGGGAGCATAAATCTCCACATCTTAAGTGTGAGCAGTGTTTAGTGACTTCCCTGTAGGCAGGACAGCATGCGTGGGAGCTAGAGGAAGGCGGGACAAGGTGGAGTCACAGTGGAGAAGCCGGCCAGCACCACCTTGGCCAGGTGAGCAAGGTGAACATCAACAGTGATAAACCATGTTGACAATTATGCATCCTAGAAGCCAAATGGTAAATTGGACTTATCCCTCTGTAGTACGGCTCCCTAAAACCTATACCGCTAGTCTAATTGTGAGGGGAAAAGTCAGACGAGTCCCAACATTGGGGCAGCCTACCGAAGTCCTGCCCAGTCCTCCTCCAAGCTGCACTGTCATCAACACCACAAGGAAGCTCTGAGAAACCATCACCACCCAAAGGAGACGATGGAGATGTGACAAGCACAGGTAATGAATGGGATGCCCTGGGTGGGACAATGGTGGGGTGGGCATGGTGGGGAGACACTAGGTAGAACAAAGAAAATCTGAATGAAGCACGGAATTTAATATTTGTTCATTAACTGTAACAAGTGTACCATACTGATACAAGGGGTTCTTCATAGGGGAAAAGAAGTGGGAGGTATACAGGAACTCTCTGTACTATCTTTTCAATTTTTCTGTACTTCTAAAGTCTACTAAAAAATAAGTACACACAGTGGTCAATTCAACGCTTAAAGAAAGGAGCAGGCCTGTGCTCTGCCTCTTCATGCTACCTTTCGCTCCTGGTGCTTCGTGCCGACAACAGACTGTTTAGCATCTCCGTGGGGACCATTTCAGTGCCGTGGTGTTGACCGTGGACTCGGCTGGCTCAAGGGATGTAATTAACAGGTGTTGCTCTGGATCTCCAGCTTTGGCTCGAGTGCAAAATGATTCATTCCCAAGTCAGAAAGGAGAGACTTTCATATCCTAAGTATGAACTAGCACTTTTACCTCAATAGAAAGTTGCATCAAATATTTTTATAAAAATGATAGCTTAACTATGATGACCCATAGGAATTTTTCCATATTTGAGGAAATATTAGGGTGAAAATATTTCTTATCCACATTGCTTACGTGACAAAATAGTTATTTTGAAGCAAATTCTTCACTCTTCTTCCTTAACGTCAGAAGATATTTGCCACGAATAATTAATATAATCTTTTTTGGTTTCATACTTATTAAGTATGACTCTAAATCTCTTCATGTGTAATTAAGTCAAATTCTCACATTAAAGTAGCCGCACTTGTGTTAAAGTGTGTAAAAGGCTTATTCAACACAGGGGAAGACACTGTCAATCAGAAAGTGTCAAGAGGCAGGGTGGTCTTCCAGGGGAAAAATTTAATTCCGGTGCTTAGGTAGCAAACACCCCTATTTATTATTTTCCCTTACTTAACAATATCTCCCTCTACTAAAGTAGTCCTCTTTTATTCCACAATTTCCATTTCTTTCTTGATGATATCATTAAAATGATTCTATTTAACTTTATATCCTAGTTGTTCCAAGCCAATAATTAGAATACAGAAAATGAAAATAGGTATGTCTTGACGCTGCATAATTTTTAAATTCAAGATTGCCTGAATTCAGCCTTACAATATATTTAAGGGAGAGAGATGCTTTCTAAAGGCCTCAGGAATAAATTGTCTCCTGTCTGTTAAGTACACCAAATAACTTAAGAATATCACAAAATAACCTCCTCCATATTTTGTTTTGTGACTGGCAGCCAATTACATAAAAATGATAGCAATTCACAACCTTTTCAAGGCATTCCTGAAAACATACATTTAACAATGTTTAAAAGAAAAATAAAATGTATGTACAAACATCTTATAATAGATAAATTAGAAAAGGGATACGTGAGATGAAAATAAGAAGTAATTGATATTTTTTAAAGGCGTGGTTAACTTAGTCTTCATCCAGTGCTTTTAAATTTCTGCATCCAGAAAAATCTATTCTGACAAGGCTTGTACACATGGCTGGGCCTGGGAGGAGCCAAGCAACGCAGGGAAGAGGAGGTGGGGACACCCCAGGGGAGAACGGCCAAGGCCTAGGTGACAATGGAGAGACCCATGTTTAACTCGTTCCAGAGCTTTGGAATCAGTGCAAGTCAGAATCACTAACAAGCAAAATCTCAGCCCTCAGAATCGAGTTTGAGATAAATTGTGAAGTCCATGGATGCCCACAGTCATGAGCTCAGAAACACAGAGGTCCCCGACGGAAATCAAGGTATAGCTACGAGTGTCTCACATGAGGCATAGAAACTGGGGAGACTGGAAACAGGGAAAACAAACCAGGAAATCCACAGGATCTGAAATGGCAGGAAAATACAGAGAAGGAGGGACACAGGCCCAGCCTAACGACCCGTTTCCTGCCCTCCACACACCCCTTACAGGACCCGGACTCAGAGGGGAAGCAGGGAAGTCCATGCCCAACCAGACCAAGGGCAGCGCACGACAGAACTTCCCCTAAGTGTCACCCAGAATAGGCCCTTCCGTCCCTGCCTCACACAGATCGTCCCAACGCATCTGGCGGAGGACCCCACCAGGAGTGCAGGTGAGCCCGCCTCCACTGGGAGCTTACCCCCCAGGCCCCTTTCCCTCATGTAAGTAAAACTTCTGAAAACTGTGTTGCTGGAGGGGGAAAGGCGATTTGTTCCTCATGCCGTCACCACAGGATTTTTTATTTTTTTATGCACAAACAAAATAAATTGAAAAATTATTTTTGACAAGAGCAGCTCCTACCAGAGTACTTGCATGCTGCACATCATCCAGAAGGACACGGAGAATGACAAACTGTGCATGCTCTCGGTACCGGGCAAAGCGTTTTGTTCTTTTAAAGGTAAATGTTTCCATTTCTAGCACATTTTTCAGATGGAGAACAGACACTGCTTGCCCTCCACAAAGATGTCTTCCTTGTCTTTAGTGTGCGTGTGAGATGACGCTGGCAGAGGAGCACTCGCTGTGGACCGTTCACGGCAGCAGGCCCCGTGGTCGGGAGGCCCCAGGAAGCCAGAGTCCCTCGGCTCGCTGGGGCTCCCCACATGGGCACACGGCTCATCGGAGGTCCGATTTGTCCCCATGCGTCTTAAACGGTATAAAGTCATCTGCTTTCCATTCCGGAGATGTAAAAATCTGGTTTTCCATCTCGGTGAAGACGAGTTTACCGAAACTTCCAGACAAGAGCTTTCCTTCAAGCACACCTGCCACCCCCTCCTGGGGCTCACAAAGGACTCTGTGACCCTCCAGAGCCTTGTCGCACTTCTCATCATCAGTTTTGAATCAGTTCGTTATTTCTGACACGTTTAGTGGCTGTCTGTTTGATCGGGCACTCTCCTAGTGACTGTACCCCAGAGACATTCAGAGTTTGGGGGAGAAAGCATGGTTCAATAGACGAAAGCAATACAAGGTGATAAATATTTTGAAACCGGTATCCTAAAAGTGGGGACTCGGGGAGCTCACACACTTTCTGAGGGTCCCCAGAAAGCTGTCTAAAGAAAGTGACAGCTCAGCTGAGGTTTAAAAGTAAAGAGCTACACAGATGCACATGATCAAAGGCTTTCCACATCAGCTAGAGCTTTCTGTGGTTCAGTCTGGCTAGAACACAGAATCAACTCACGGAGTTTGAGACGACGGTGAAGAAACGGAGGCTGCAAATCACGAGGAGCCACTCGGCTAAGGGCAAAATTAAATAAACAGGCAGAGAATGAGTACCTCTGCCCCCTGGAAAAAGAACCTGAAAAGGGACCAGAAGTAACCCCAGGAGGGTCATGGTATCACACAAGTTAAGGAAAGTGTTTCGAGAATGGGAGAAGAGGTGCACAGTGGGTTTGAGGGGTGGAATAGACAGCAAGACTGTGGATGAAAACAGACCTCGGACCCACAGTCTGCAGCTACCAGCCCTGAAAACCACACCACAGCCTCCACAGCAAGGGGCCCACTCCACCAAGCCCTGCAGCCTCCTTCATTTCCGCCCAGGCTTCCGATTCAGAGCCACCAGGGAAGGCCAGGCACACTCCCTGGAGCAAGCGCACAGGACGCCCTACTCCCAGGCAGCCCTCCTCCAGCTTCCCCGGCCCACAGTCTCCAGTCCCACCTGAAGTCAGGGCACACCTGAAGCTTGACCTAAGGGAGAGTGTCCCTCTCCAATTGTTAGAGAACTGAGAAGCCATCAAGTGGAAATCACCCTGCCGGCCACCAGCTTGGTCGTCTCTGAATTTCATCCGGTTGCTTTGCCTCCTTTCTTCCTTAATGGACCTCCCACAGCTTTGCCTCACTAACTCTTTCCAACATTTTAGTGCCCACTGAAATGCCACTGTCACCAAGAAGACTTGCCCCTCATGTTTGGCTTAATGGGACTTATTACAGCTGCAGCGAAACTACAATTTTGTCCAATGGCCATCTATCTCTTCTACTAGACTCTTGGCCTCCTGAGAACAGCATCTAGCCTGGACCAGGTGTGTGTCAAAGGCTTACTGTGTAACTGTGAGAAGGCCAAGGAAAGAAAGGAGGTTATGGAAAGACAGTGACCGATTATGGGACAATATTAAGGGTCGGCTTTAGTTTTAGGACATAATTGAGAAAGAAATCCATATGGCTTAGCAGTTAAGACTAGAGGGGAGGAAGGATTCTGTTAGGAACAATAATAGAATAAGGTAGTTAAAATCTGTCAACATGATTTAAATTGATGGTGTTGAAGAAGGAAGAACAGTTAAGGTAATTTATTTCTGGTCTCCGGCATATTTAGCTTGATAGTATATACAGATTTATAAATAAAATGTAGAAATTCTAAACCTGATTGCAAGTCACAGCAGAGAAAATTATTGAAAAAAATAATTTCTCAGTTTTGAGACTATGTTTTGAGCATCTATTAAATCATGGCACAAACAAGTACTGTAAAATCAATAGGAATAAAAATTACTAGCAAAGAAAAGGATAGTGATGATTAGATTATCGGTTTACCTGCCTAAAACACCAAGTTGATTAATACAGCTCATTATTAAAATTGTAGGTATGAACATTATTAATTTTTTCCTCCCAGGTAGTATATTTTAAAGAAATGGGCATAAATTGTATAATTTGCCTTCAGGTTGTTATTTCCAAAAAGAGATGCATAAATAACTATGCAAAAGACCACTCTGGTTGATGTTAAAATTATATTAATTGCTTTTACCACTAATAACATTAGTTTAACATTTTTTAAAAGATTTTATTTATTTTTAGAGAGAGGGGAAGGGAGAAAAGAGAGGGAGGAAAACATCAATGTGTGGTTGCCTCTCCCATGCCCCCTACTGGGGATCTGGCCTGCAACCCAGGCCTGTGTCTTGACTGGGAATTGAACCAGCAACCCTTTGGTTCACAGGCCAGCACTCAGTCCACATAGCCACACCAGCCAGGGCAGTTTAACTTTTTTTTGAGTTTATTGTCTACTAAGAAAATGCTGAATAGGTTATCCAATTACCTGAGGCTCTGATGGCTAGGAAACTAATTTTCTTAGGGCAGCTAACAGACAGTTTGCACTCATTGAAGAAAGCCACAGGACAAGCAGGCCACCTGGCCAGATGTTCTGCATCGGAGAAACAGGCTCAGTCTTACCTGAGCCCAGCACCTCTTCCTGGGCATCAGGGGAGACTACTCCTCCGGCAGGGCACCAGATGAAATCAGGTGTTGAGCACAGAGTACAATTTACTGTGAACAGTTTCAACCATCTCAGCAAAATTCATTTCATAAAGAAAAGCAAAACAAAACTTCAACCTACCTCTCCTCGCAATAGAAGGTTTTAATAGATTTGCAAGATGAAATGTCCACCTGTCTTAAGACTTGATGCCATGATTGCGCAGGCCTTGTGAGATTTACAAATGGGATTTAGAAATAATTTTCTGCATCTCTGATGATAACCCTAAAGCCCCTCCTGAAACATCTCAGATTGAGGGTGTGGTGGCTGGGTAGGGAGGGTAGTAAGGAACATGGCCAGTACAGATGACTATTTGCTAATCCTCAAACAGTAGTGCGAATATTCCAGAGAATAATTCTGTAGGTGTCCCTTCCCCAGCCCCTTCCATTTTTTTACAGGAGGGCTCCTTGCTACTTAGCACGTCAACTTCAGGAAAACTCCAGAAAGCCGACATCTGTCCAGACTATGTGAGCACCTCGGGCAGTTGAGTCATCAAGCCGTTTACAGCAGCTGTCTAAATACCTCAGACAAGTCATCGTAAGTCAGCATGCCATGCTGCAGTTCTGTTTTTTTGTGAGAGCTTACAGGCAGACGTGAAGCAATCTGGCAAGAAAAATCACAAAAGGTAACAATGCTTTTACATTACTCAGTCTGGCTCAAATTTACCACGGGCAGTTGGCAATCCCATAGCTCCTGGGTAAGTCTTTCTGGAACTCTCTGAATTCAGGATTGTACCAGCAATGGGGTAAAAAATGTACCCTGAGAGTAGGGCCTAAATATTTTTGGAAGATTGGGAACTCAGCCAGATGAGCAAGCACGGTTTTAAAGTGGGGCATTTTGAGTTAGTGACGATGATTGCGTGTGTGTGCCCAGGCAACTTTTCTTCCCCGTTCTTCCCAGTCTGAACGGGAAGGCATTTGACACTGATTCGTGGACAGTGAGTGTTTAAATCTGTTCCATGTTTAAATTCACATTTTATTCTTACCGAATTTTTTTGTAAATTCTAGAGGGGAACGTGGTCGGGAAGGAAGGAAGGGCCGACCTTCGTGCTGCAAGAGTCCAGACTGTCGTCACAGATGCGGGAGAACAGGGGTCACACGCTCACTCTGACAAGCTCAGGGGAGGCCGGC
>PVKM010051232.1:0-10522 GCA_004027735.1 Carollia perspicillata
GCAGAGGATGGTGACCAAACAGAGCTGGCGGGTCCGTTGCCCGTCGCCACAGAGAAGCAACTTTGGAGGAAACAGGTCTTCCACAGAGGATAAGGCTACCCGGCAGGCAAGCCAGACAGGACTAGAGACAAGGCTCGGGTCCGTCTCCCCGAGTGCAGACTTGGAGTGAGCTTAGAGGGGCAGAAGGAGAAACTGCGCATACTGTGTATTCTAACTCGGGAGTCTTGGGTGGACAGTCTTGTGAACCAAGCCATCTAGGGAGGAATGGGGAAGGTGAGAGGAAGCAGAAAGGAATTCCAGGTGGGCTGGGTCGTTGGCTGAGGCCTGGGTGCGGACAGCCTTGCTTCTGGGTCCTGGCCGCAGGGCGGGTCTGTGCACAAAGGTCCCGCCAGTGGAGGGTTAGGGTTCTGGCCACTGAGGGGCCAGTTGGACTCATTTGTTGGCTCTCGGGCCTGGGTGAGCCCCCGGGACCCCGCTGACCCGGCCTGGTCTGGGGTCTCCAGGGCCCTGTGGAGGAGGCCTGCTGTTACTCCCACAAGACACTGAAAACTAGGGGGAAACTACCAGGTTCTGGCCTCGGGTCTTTACGGTTAAGAAAGTGTGAAGAGCAGAGACTCTCCCGTGGCTGCAGGGAAGGCTGCCCAGGCAGGTCCCTCAGTCAGCAGAGCTCCAGGTGACAGCCCGCTTCTCGGCCATGCAGCCCTCCTCCCTCCCAGCTCTGCTGTGGCTCCTGCCTGCTTCCTGTCCCAGCCAGGCTGGGGCAGGGGAATGGAGCAGGAGGAGGATTGGGTGCGACAAAACAGGATTGTGCCAGGCAGCCGAACCCTGGTGGGTGGATGGCCAGGGGACATCGGTAGGAGAGGTCACTTTGCTCTTTTAGGGCTGGGTGCAGGTCTCTAAGGAGACCCTGTCTCTCAGGACTGTGTGGGGTGCTGGCTGCTCCAGGCTATCCTGGACCCTGAGGCAACAGCTCCCCCAGTCCTGCAGCTGCTGATCGGGGACCCAGGGGTGGTGGCTGGCCACTGCCTGGCCAGCCATAGGCCACTGTGGACAAGGCATCACTAAATGGAAAACAGACCGGCCATAGGTACAGTGGAGGCCACCGAGGGCTGGCAGCCTCCCAAATTTCGCCCTCCTCACCCAACCGAGCTCAATGGACTAAATGCAACAGAGGACCTAGCAGAAAGCCTGGTGGCCTTGGGAGCTGAGAGCCTGGTGTGGGTGACAGCCCAGCAATCGAAGAGCCTCGCTCCTGCCAGTTCAACCAAGCGGCATTTTGTTTGGCAAACGTCCTGGTCCTAAATACACAGACGGGTCACCATCTGCCTGGAGGAAAGCTGACTTAGGCTTTTCTGGGACAATTAATTATATCTAATGACATTACATATTTTATACCTCACCTCTTTCCTTTGAAAAGAAAGGGGGACAGCTGCCCGTACCCTAAGGGAAATTGATGGTTTATATGGTAACCAGAGCGGTGTTCCGGAAGGCTTTGTTGGAAAGGCTTAGTAGCCATTTCACATTCAGTCCCTTGACCCTGGCGGGAAAGGGAAAGTGGAGAATGAAACAAACGAGCCTTCTGCAAAGTGGACTGTGCCAGAGACGACGCAGGAGGCGGAGGGGCTGGGGGCGGGGCTGGGGCGTGGCGGGGGCGGGGCGCTGCCTGGGGTATCTCCGCGCAGGGCCCAACCTGGGAGGGGGCGTGCAGCTCATCAAACCGCCCCTTCGACAGCCAGGAGCTGGTTCCCGTGTGTAGAGCCGGTATTTTACTAAAGTTTTCAGCTGGATTTTACGATCATCCCAGCTAGAGTTCAGTCCTTTAATATTTGGTTTCCTGCCAATTCGGAGGAGTTCTTCCCCTGTTTCGCAAAGCGAGAAGCTGTCGCTCGCACATTTAGCTTTTATAGAATTGACTTTCGCATCTGGAGTTTTAAGAAAAGATGAAACTGACCTCCCCGTCCCCTGGGGCAGCTTATCATCAGCTCATTAGTAACAATTCCTTTGAAAAGTGTAGAAGAAGCCGTCTCAGGGAATGGGGAATGCTAGTGTGGGTTCAGTGATGAGAGTGAGTAGACTCGCTTTGCGTGTTATTTTATTTATTTACGGCACAAATATTCACTCAGTGCTTGTATAGTACTGTGAAAACTTCACAGCTATTTGAAAACTTTTCTTCATTGAGATCTGATTGACATACACCATTATATTAGTTTCAGGTGTATACCATAATGATCCGATTTTTTATAAATTGTGAAATGGCCGCTGCAAGGGTTCAGTTGTCTAGTTAACATTCATCAGCACACAGAGTTACAAATGTGTTTCTCTTGCGATAAGAACTTTCAAGACCTACTTTCTGAGCAGCTTTCCAACATGCAATACAGCATCATTAACTGTATTCACCTTGCTGTACGTTACAACCCAGAGATTATTCCATAAAGGGAAGTTTGTACCTTCGGACCCCATTATCCCTTTACAGTGACTAAACTCCCAATACCGTGTCTTCTTTGCTTTACAAGAAGGGAAGGAGGCACCCACATGCCTGGCCGCGGAGTAAGAGGCGTCCAGCTCCTGTGTTTTCCTCTCCGTGGCTGCACACAGCGCTTAGGTGGGAGCCCCAGCTGTGTCTCATGTGCCCCTAAGCAGGGGCTGCAGCTCAGGAAGCTGGGTCAAACTGGTCACTGGCTTCTGCCAGCGCCCTAAAAATCCATGGCGGTACTGAGTTCCCCCAGGGCGCTCTGTCCAGGACCCAGGGTGGGTTGTCTTTGTAACTGGTATTTAAGGAAGGGAAGAGGAGTTGGAAGGCAAGGTCCAGCTGCTCCCCACTGTCCCGCTAGCCTCCTCCTCCTCTGTGAACAGGAGCCACAGCTGCTGGCAGGGTGCACGGCCTGCGGTGGGCCCTTGGTGGATGTCAGTGCTCAAGCTCACACACAGAGGGGCTGGCTGGCAGGTCATTTCTGTGCCAGTCTCGACGGGTTTGTCAGCCATGCTGGTGTCTGGGAGCCGCTCTCCCATAACCATTGCCTGGTCCTCGAGGGTAGAAATGGCCCTGATGCAGAGCTGCCGGTAGTCAGAACAGTGGCAGCAGCACAGGCCTCAGAGAGCCAGCTTGCCTACTGACTGCTGGGCTGGGCCACGGAGCTACCGGAATCACCAGAGGACCCGTGGAAGCAAACGAGGGGCCGAGCCGTGGTGTAGAGGAGTTGCTGGGGTGGGAGGAATCCACCTAACCCGGGCAGGGAAGGCGTGGAGCCCCCAGCCTGCTCGTGTGGCAGTGCAATGTTGTGCAAGGCTCATTGTGTGTGACATGACGCGGAACATGTTCCCCAAAGGCTTGAAGGACTTTCCCAAGGACAGAAGCAGAACTAAACCCGGTGTCGTGTGAAAGTCCAGCCCCCAAACCCTGGTGGTGCATCTGCGGATGCCACCTGGGTGCCATCCTGCAGCTGGGTCACGTCCAGGCTCAGGGATGGTCAGGCCTGGGGACCATCTTTGGCCATGTCAGTGACCTTTCTGCACTCAACACAAATAAGATTGTACCTTTTGTAAGCAGACCTCATCTGGAATTTGAAAAACACCCCTTATTAGGTCTCAAGCCCAATTTCCAAGTTATGATACTTTTCCTTGAGCCTTGGCTTGGTTTCTTTCCGATGGGCCTGGGCAGTGAGAAGATCACTCTCGTCCCCCTCGGTCCCTCTGGGCTTTGCTCTCACCCGTGCCTGTGGGCCCTGCACAGCCACCCTGCCCCTGGCCTCGCTGCAGGCCCAGAGCAGGAGCTTGTGTGGGTGAACGTGTGCACGTGTGTGTGAGTGAGAAGTTGCCCCAAGACCAAGGCTGGTAAATGGGATGAGAATTCATTGACCAGGCACTTCCTCAGTGCTCGGGCCAGGGACACAGCAGTGAAAAGACGGACAAGCCCCTGTCCTCCTGGTGGGGCGAGGGGTGAGGGGTAGGGGCCCATGTGGGCCACCCTCTCAAACTGAACAGAGGTGCACCCTGGGCGGTCCAGCTCCCCTCTCCCCCAGCCTGTCGAGGGCTCTATCTCAGGACACAGGTGCAGGCTTCATCTGTGGAAGCACCGTGGGAGCCTGTTTCCCACACAGGCACTGCATCTGTGAGGATCAGAGCCTCCGAGTCTGCTGCCTGTAGGTTTCTCTCTCAGGCGGAGTCTGAGGGGAGAGGGTGCGCTGTCCAGGCTGCTACAGCTCCTGAACGCATGACTGGCCTGACCTTTAGCATCTCAGCTGACTCCGACATTCCCGTCTACCCATGGCCTGGCTGCGACCCCTCCCGAATCACTACCTTGGAATCAAAGGAAGGCAGAGCTGGGGTGGGGGTGGGGAGAGCCAAAGACCACCAGAAAGTGACCTTCATTGAGGACTGGCAGTGGGCCAGGCGCCTGTCACTGTGGTAGCCCAGGTGGAATAGCAGAGACAGCACAGTGAGGGACCCGGGTTCAAATCCTCCCCTGCTCATCCCCCCCCCAACCCCGCCCCAGCTGTGTGTCCCCTGGTGAGTTATATACTCTCACTGGGCTTCGGTTCACTCACCTGGAAAATACTCTTAATGACAGCTGCTCTAGAGGGTTGTCATAGAGATAATGTTTAGAAAGGGCTGGGCACATGGGAGGCACTTTATAAATAATAGCCATCATAATTATCTCATGGAGTGTCTACGGCAAGTCTGGGAGGAATTTCAGACACCACCCACTTCGGGGGCTCTCCAAGTCTGGTCTGCGTCCCAACTATCCAAAGGGCACGTTCAGACCAGGTGTCTGGGCTCCACCCCTGAAGGCTCTGATTCAGTGGGCCCGGGTGGGGCCTGAGCACGTGTTTCTAACAAGTTCCAGGGGACCCAGCTGCAGCTGGTCTGGCCGCACCCTTCAAAGCCCGTGCTGGCTTGCACTGCGGACATTAGAGAGGAGAGGTCAGAATGTGCGGTCCGTGCCCACGGCCAGGCCAAGGTCGGGAGAGAGGAGAACAAAGTGCCGGGTCCCCAGGCAAGAAGCGGGACTCCAGGCAAAGGCCGGGAGGACCTAAGGGTCTCGTGAGGGGAACAAACTTGACAGAGAGCAGAGCCCCTCAATTCCAAAGAGAGACAGGCCTCTGGGACCTGAGCTGCTGCTGCAGCCCTAGCCTCTGGGCTCGCAACGTTTGCATGAGCATGAGAGGGGAGTAAGCATGTGGGTGTGTGAGAGTGAGTGAGTGTAAGCGTTTTGTGGGTGTGAGTGTGACAGTATGTGTGTGTGTCCGTGGGCATGTTAGTCCTCTTGGGCTGCCACAACGAAGCCGCGAAGCCGGGGCGGCTTAGACAACAGGAAGCAATTTTCTCACAGCTCAGAGGCTGGGAGTCCGAGATCAGGGTGTTCGCAGCGTGGGCTCCTTCTGAGCCCCTTGCCTGTGGGGCCTGCAGACAGCCATCCTCTCCCGGTGTCTCCTCACGGTCCTCCCCCTGAGCGTGTCTGTGCCCCAGTCTCCTCTTCTCATGAGGACCCCACCCAGAGTGGCTCAGGGTCCACCCATAGGGCCTTTATGTCACCTTCATGTTCTGAGCCTCGGGGGGTCAGGGCTCCAACCTGAGCATTAGGGGACACGCCGCACCCTGCGAGAGTGCTGGAGTGTCGGAGATTGGACTTCTCTCTGGCCTCCTCCCGGGTGTGTGAGTTTAGGAGGTGGCTGGAGGGGCCCAGCCTGTCACAGGGGCACTCGGTGCTTCAGCTCTCGGGGTTCCAGATGAGTCCCCCTCCATTCGTGTGGTGTCAAGTGAGGCCTTCCTCAGAGCACCAGCTGGGCCGCTGCTGCCTCTCCAGGCCCACCCT
Source organism: Carollia perspicillata (assembly GCA_004027735.1). Classification (NCBI taxonomy): domain Eukaryota; kingdom Metazoa; phylum Chordata; class Mammalia; order Chiroptera; family Phyllostomidae; genus Carollia; species Carollia perspicillata. The sequence continues at coordinate 5,813 of PVKM010051232.1, forward strand.
CTCGGTGGAAGACAGGCCAGGCCATTTGGGAAGGTGGCTGCCCCCCGGGGGACGAGGCCGGTCTTGGTCCCCCGCCAGACTCCATTCACTGGAGCTCTGCTCATGTGTTCTCAGCCCTTTGTGTCCTGGAGACCAGAGTCCCCGTTTCTTAAAAAAGCTACAAAAGATATTTTGTAGACTCGTTTTAGTTAGTTAAGCTTGTTCTTTCACAGTTAAGAACTGTTTGTGGGCTTCACAGGGGAAGTGGCAATAGTTCACTGCAGCCTTGCGAAAGGCATGTTCCCATTAGGAATGGGTCGTTACCTAACCAGCCATTCTTCGCAGGAACGGCGCAAAGGCTGACACAATCGCAGCTGGTGGCTCTTCTAGGGGCAGCTTGCACAAAAGAAGGGGCCTGGGTCCACCTGGACTCTCAGTACAAACTGCGTAACTGGGCCTGGGGGGTGGACACACAGGCCACAGGTCAGTGGGCACCGTGGTGGCAGGAAGCATGGGGCCCAGCCCAGGCACTCTCTGTAACTGGTACTCACGGAATGTTTGCTGCCCGAATAACGGACTGAAGGAATGAAAGGTGCAATTTAAAGGGAGGGAAATGTGGTCCAGGTGGGAAAAGTGATGGAGAGACGTTGTTGCCATCTTCCTTCTCGAGGGGTCACTGCAGTGGTGACCTATCAGTCTGCCAAAACTTACTGATTAAGCGCCCATTGTATGCAGAATCCTGGGAAGCAAATACAAGAGGTCTTCCTAAGAATTTTGGTTTCCCACTTACGTTATATAAAAAAACTATATTTACACCTATAGACATGTATTAGTCAGGGTTCTCCAGGGAAGCAGGACCAGTAGGAAGTATACAGATGTATAGAAAGATATGATTTACATAGGACATTGTGTCAATTGAAGGTGTACAGCAAGTTCAAGGTGCTTCGAGGAAGAGATTTGCTAGGAGGACCTGGCCTGTGCAATGACAGAGAAGTCGCAGAGGTGCCATCAGCAGGCGTGCGGGCCCAGCAGAGCCGTGTAGCTCCAGTCCAGCCCAGGAGCCTGAGGACTCCAGGCCCATGGCCACAGGGAGAATGTGGACATCCCAGCTCAAGGACATAAAGAGCGTTCGACCTTCCTCGGCCTCTGATTCTGTTCAGGTCCCTGGTGGACAGACGCTCGTCACTCAGCTTGCTGATCTGAAAGGTAACCTCTTCTGGGAGCACTTGCTTGCAGACACACCCGAAGAATGTTCCATCAGCCGTCTCTGCATCTCTCAGCCAGTCGGGTCGACAAATAAAATTGACCATCACAAGACAAAAGGGAAAAGATTTGGAAGGAAATGAAAGTGATTGTAATCGATTTTGTTGATGTCATGGGAGTATAGCCAAATTGATTTGTTTAATTCCTGACTTTCTTTGTTACTTTTCAGCTTTGAACATCAAAATAGGTTTGTAAAGTACGTTAAATATCTACTGTTGTGATCACCGCAGTCCGCTCCAGCCAGGGCGCCCTTCTGGGAACCCTAATCTCAGCCTCAGAGGACCTCGGTCCGTTGTGGGGGGATGACCCCCAGCAATGGCAACCTGGGGCCGTTCTTGGGACAGAGCTGGCTTCTCTGTGGGGCCACATCTGCCCATGCACTGTCCATTCATTTTTCCCCAATACCCTGGAAATCTGGCTTCCTTTTTACCCTTCTCTGTCATATTTTTCCACGTAGTCGTTCATTTATCAGACATTTATCAAGCAGCTGTCCACGAGCAGCGAGCCACGCCGGGCCACGGGCATCACGGAAGGAGCACCAGGCCCTGGGTTTCCGGCTCTGGCTCACAAAGGAGGTAGCTGTTTAAACAAGAGGACAGAACAGGAACAACAGGGACATGCTGTCCGAGCTCAGGGCCAGGAACCTGAGCTCTGAGGAAGGGAGGCTTCCTGGAGGAGGGGAGGCATCTGAGGTATGCCTCAAAGAAAAGTTACGAGGCAAACAAATGCGTTCTACAGAGGAGGATTCACAGGAAGGGGCTCTGAGGATGTCCCCGGGGGGCCCGGGGTGCAGGAGGGAGGGGACATCGTAAAGTAGATGTGGTCAGACTTTGAAGGCTCTGGTCTGCCCCGAAAAGGACTGTGGAGTTACCCTACAGACAGTGGGGTGCCTTGGTCTGAGAGGGGAGGGAGGATGTGGTCACATTGGCCTTTTAGCAAGAGAATTCTGGTGGTCCTTAGAAGGCTGGGACTCCAGGTCCAGGGCCAGAAGATCAGGGAAAAGGCCGGGGGTGGGGAATGGGCACAGGGAGAGGAAAGTCTGATCCAAGGACCTGGCTATGGGTGTCAGCGGGATCCTGCCTTACTATGACTTGCAGATCAGCCAGGCGACCGGGTGAAGGTGGGTAAGCCGGTGGATCCAGGCGCCTCCCCCAGTGTGAACACACCCCCATCCCAGGATACCCCCTTATGTCCTCTACATCTCTCCGTTTCCGTTGCTGACACTGTCCTCGCAGGGTCCCCAGGCCGCCCTCCCGCCTGTGGCTGGAATGTATCCTCCCAGGCTCAGCATCGGGCTCACCTCCTCCGGAAGCCCTCCCACCCAGGTTCCTGGAAGAGCCCTGTCTCTCCTCCGATTCCCCAGCACTGACTCGTGCCCTCCACCATCCTGGTTTCGCTCTGTTATCCACATGTTTTGAACACACGTCATGTCTCTTAAAGTGCAGCGTAAGCCCTGCGAGGGAGAGCTGACGGGAATTAAAGCCTTTGTCCACCTCACAGAACCCGGAGTCAATAGATGACCGTGTGATCGATCTGTTGTCAATCTGCCCATCTGTCAGGATGCTCATCAGCCACACCCGCTGCTCTGCTGCTCGGTGTTGCTGGGTGTGGGCCTGGCCACAAACTCGTGGCCTGGGGCCAGTCCCTTAACCTCCCTGGATTTTCCTGCTGCCACCAGTGAAGAGGCAAAGACTAATCCTTGGGTGTTGACTATGCATCCCTTTCAAAGGCAGGCCTGTTTGTGCAAGAGATGAAAGTGAAGCTGCTGTGAGCCAGGTGCTCACCTTCCCTCCTCCTCCCTCCTCCTTCCCTTCCGCCCACAGTAGACTCAGGGAGGATGGGCGGTCCGAGCTTCCAGGACAGCAGAGACGGCGGTTTGGTGTCTGCACCAAACTGGTGACCCAGCTTCAGCGGGTCCAGGCTGGGGAGAAGCAGTTACTGCAAAATTTCCCGAGGAAACCAAAGCTAGGGTTTGGTTTCCATGTAGATTGGGCAACTTCCTTCTAGGGCACTCAACCTCCTCAACAAAACAGTCTCTTCCGGCGCCGGTAGTGCGACAGCACCAGGTGCTGGGACAGCGCCTTGACTCGAATGCATAAACCTGTCCCCAGGAGGAAGCAGCCACACTTGCTCCCTCGGTGGGTGTTCGCGTGACCTTGATAATCTGAAGACTCTGGACTCTTCACGGACAAAGGACGGCTGAGGCCACGCATGCTGTTAGGTTTAAACAAAAGAGCATCATGTTGAGTCCCAGCAGGCATTTCCCACCTCACCGACAGCCGCCTAATGACAATCGAGCCCACGCTAAAGGGATACCAGCCTTCCACTCCCTGCAGCCTCCCTCTCACAGTCCGGGCTCCTCTGTGGGTGCCTGAGCCCCACCCCGCCCACCCAGGCGCCCCCACACTCCCCAGCAAGGAGCTCCTGCCCTCAGCCTCCCTGGCTCCCAGGAGGAGCATGAAATGTTCCCGTTAGCCCAGTTGGTGGCCTGGAAAGGGCCCAGATCCCTGGGCTCGCTTTCCTCTGGCCCGATCCTCATGCAGTCGCACCAGCATTGTGGGAGCTGTTTTCTGTGTTTCCAGCTCTTTCCCTTTCTGTGGACTCTGTGACCTTGATGTCCAGCCCCTGCTGTCGGTCGTCACTTCACCAAACTTGGGCCTTTCCCTTCTGGTTGCCTGTTCTCTCTCCTCGTGTGTCTCCCTCACACATTATCTCATGGATATCCATCTGTAAGTGATGTCCCGCTTCAGCTTTGTGTCTCCCGCAGGGGCAGCTGTGGTCCCAGAGAGCTGTCCACCCGTCTGCCTGCAGACGGCACAGTTCCTGACCTCCAGGTGGCGGTTGAGGGGCCTCATGGGGGTGGTCGTTCCCAGCAGAACTTCCCCGGGGGAGCGGGAGGTCAGTGTGGCCAGCGGGGCACTGTGCAGCTGTGTGTGTGCGTGCAGGCCTTCGGGGCTTCAGACAGAAGACCCCTGCGGTGTGACGCTGACGAGGGTGACGTGGGTGGAGAGAGAGGCACAGTCCAGCCCTCTCGCCGAGGGGCTGAGTCCTCCTTGCACACAGGACTCGAGTGAGTGTGCTGTCTGTTTTGCTTACTGGATACTTGCCTGCCCTCCGGGCTCCATGTAGGTGGTGGTCCTGGTGACGAATATTGCTACACGACCCAGGACGGGCCTGGAAGTTGAAGGTCAAGAGAACCCCAGGCTGATCCGACGTGGTTTCCAGTCTTCCCAAAAGGACTTCTCGTCCTGCGCCAGGTGGGCTCTGCACACGACCACCGCCCGTCGCAAACCTGCCTTCACAGCTACAGTCATTCATTTCTGGTTAATTGCTCTCGGCCACCCACACAGTTAGTGGAATTTAAAAGCGACCACCTTCTGCGCCTCTGGTTCCAGAAGGTTCTGCATGAGAATATGTTTATTATGCACCAAGCACTGTTTGGAGCCCTTAGCATGATCTTCCTCATTT
>PVKM010051233.1:0-10516 GCA_004027735.1 Carollia perspicillata
AAAGTGAGGCGGTGTAAAGCAAACTTTTGGAAAGAAGGGGGGACCTGTATTCACAGATATACACACACATTATACATATAATACATTCACACACATATTCGCACCTGTGTATATAATGTTTATATTAGCAGATGGAGGCAACATCTCACACTGAGGACTTCAAGCATCAGAGGGAAAGGTCTATGTGCTGTCAATATGCAGGGCCATCAGCGGGGGAATCTGAGTGATGAGCTAAGGTGCATTGCAATCCATAGAACACATGCCTCACGACAGTGTAAACTACAAAACTCAGCTTTGCAGACCTGGCAATGCCAGAGCAGCCAATGCCAGATCCACACACGAGGTTAGTAATATTGGGTGGATGACCCAACATTCAGTCAGTCAGCTCCAGGTTCTCTGCACATTTCATAATCGTAAGTCAAGGCAGAGAAATGCCCCCCTTGTCAGATTGAGCCCAGGACTGACTGTCCTTTCTCTGGTAGGGGGCAGATGCAGCGACCCTGCAGGGTGGTGGGTGTTGATGCTGTCACTCTCCAGTCAATGTTGGCAGTGGAGCTGGAAATGAAGGGGCTCTCAGGCCTTTCAGAGCAGGGCTGGAGCCCCAGCTTTCCACTTTCTGCTTCTCCTCACTTACACTGTTGAAGGCATTTGGATGTTCAGTGAAGGCTTGTTGCATTTAATAGAATTCTGCCTGAGGGTTATTTTTCTCCATGCAGAGATGATGTTCTCAAGGCTTGGAGTGCTAAGGTCAGGGAGACACTGTGTCCTTGTTTAGTGGCACAAGGTGATAGCAGAAAGCAGATCTTTAGCTGAGAAATTTGGTCAGAGTGGAAAACTAAGATGGAAAAATCTAGTAAAAAGGTGATGAGCAGCTTTTCTATTTACTTCCTGAAGTCTGAGAAGAAATGTGTGAATTTTTTTATGTCAGGATTTCAGAAGTTATTGACTCAGTTTAAGATGTAAAAAGAGAAACACAAATGGATTGTTTAACTATTGCTTCCTTCTCTTCACTCAGATTTGGAGAGAGAACTAATCTAAAACCGTAATCATGCATGCAATTATTTTCCCCTCTAACTATTAAAAGCCAAATATCTATACAAAAGAGAAGTCATGAGAGCAAACATGGCATGCGTCTGATTAATGGACTCTGCCAACGCAAGTAATTCAGATTCAGCAACAGAAAGTGGGTGTGAATTACTGGTTTTAATCTCATCTGCTTCAATCCCCGTGATGGAGTCCTTTGTGGATGGATCCTACAGGATTGGTATCCTGCGTCTACCTCGGTCCTGGTCCTGTTTTACATTCCCCAGAGTTGTTTTTTTCCTTTTGTGGAAAAGCTCTCTTGATCGAAAAGGATGGCTCCTATGCCCACAAGTCTTGAATTCCTGTTCATTTATGAAGTGAGAAAGTGTGTTATTGTCACATGACCTGGTGCTGCATCGTCTTTCCAACCACATTTCTCTGAATTCTACATACAATACACTCCGCCCATTAGAAGGTATTTTTCCACTCTCAAAAGTTCATGGTGGGATATTTAGAGGAGGAGTAGAGAAATTCTCTGGACTCTGCCCCCTCACCACTGGTATCTTTGTTCAGCACCCTCCCCAAGGGATGGATTCCTGGCAGCCTCCCGGGTCACTTGCTGCTCATGCAACAGTCCTCACCAGCTCCTGCCTGCTCCCCACTTGAGTGCTGTTGCTCCCATTGTCATGGCTGGTTGTGCATTTGGATTTGGCCTTGTTTAGGGATCAGCATCCCTCACAAATCTGGTGGTCTGGATACTAGGTGGAATTTTTGAATGAAGAATTTATTGCTTCTTCAGCTTTAGCTTTGCTTTCAAATCCCCATGGGTAATTTGGAGAGCTGCTCTCAATTCACAGCTTCCAGGAAGCTTCTTAGAGCCCCACTTCTGCTCCCTCAACCCTGTCCCAGGCTGGCCCTGGGCCCTGTGTTTCATCCCCTTTAATCCCATCACGAGGCGGGCAAGTCTAAAGTGAGCTATTACGAAACCCTCTGAGCATCTTTTGATATTGCTAACTGCATTTGATTTCCTGTGATTTCAATTTTCTGGATATCCTCTGTTACAAAGGTAGAAAACATTTGTGGTTCATTTAATAGATGTTTAAGAGACTTGTTCTATGTATGGCTCTGAAGTAGACATATCCAGGTGAACAAGCCTGTTCCTTCTGTTGGGTAATAAGGCAATTTTCATAGGTGTCCCCAAGGCTCTGAAAGAAAGTTCAAGGAAACCTCCCCAAATAGCTCAAAATAGCTCAGAGCCTGATTTAGATAATTTTTCTTTGGAAGCTTTACTCACCAAATGATCATCCAAAATTCCAAGTTTTAGCTATTCACACACTAGCCTTACATTTTTGCCTTACATGGAAATGTCATTTTTCTATCAGCCTTTTCAAAACCCATCAAGCAATATTGTGGTAGACCCTCGGTTCACATTTCACAGGTTTCATTCTGTTCCATTAAGAATTTATTATAAAACTGAGTATTATATAACTGCATATTACATAACTGAGTATTATATGGTCATTTGTAAAATTTATAAAAATTTGAGCCTAGGAAAAAATCTTTTTGGATAAAAGCTGATGTTTAATTAATTATGCCATTATTTCCATTTTGGGATACAAAGATAAAACATAATACCTGCATTTAGTCATTTTGCTGACGCAACACGGAGTATGCCTTTCAAACGTTCTCCTAAAGGCCCTTTAAAAAATGTCCAAGATTTGATCTCACTTCAGAGTCTGAAGTTTTTATAGCTAATTTCTTCTTCTTTTTTGCCATCCACAGAAGTCCTTGCTGCAATGATTATTTTCCCTGACAATGTGTAGGCTTGCCTTGCATATCAATCTTTAGGTGCCCCGAGTGCATTCTGCTTCGCTCTGGACGGTGCCGCTGCAAATGACACGGCTCTACATCCTCTTTTCTACTTCCCTGGGTCCAAGGTTATAAAATGCTTTTGAAACAATTACTCCACAGCTACATTCAAAACCTTCTTCAAGGGTCTCTGCTGCCATGACAACCTGATTATTCGGTGGCTGCCTAAGGGAGCAGCATTTGGTTTGGTGACTGGGAAGTATTATTTGGGGTCTCTGCAGCTCAGACTGATGACTGGAGTATCTCAGATCTGCCCTGCCTTGTGAAAATCCATTAAGTCTGCCCTGCGGACTTGAAGGGTAAGAACCAGCGGAAAGATGGATGAGGATGCAAACAGCAGACCTTGCCCTCGGGAGCTGCCACTCTAATTATTACAAGAAGAATTTATGAAGCATCTACTATATATGGAGTTTTGATTATGAACTATGAACAGACTCAAGGAAGCTAATTAGGGAGCCTATAATATCAATGAGGGGCCTAAACACACAGATGAGGGGGAGAAAACAAGATTTTTTAAGGTAGAATATGCGACAGGGACCTTGGTATAGAGTAAAGGTGATTATGGAGGCAGAAGTGGGGGTTGGTTTGGGGTTAATGCAGTAACACAGTTAAATATGAATAAGATAATATTCTGTGCAGGCAACGGGGGCTTAGCTCTCAATCTCAAGCTCCCAGATATCTTGGTATCTTTACACACACGTACACACACAATCAGAAATAATCAGAAATGTTCAATGCCTTGCAGCAAAGCGACAGTGCTGGGAAACAGAGCACAGGGTTAGGGCTTCCAGGGCAGGTCACTCAGTCCTGTGGCAGTTTGGGAGCCAGAGCCCTAGCGTGATTCACACTCGCTTGCCTGGGGATCCTAAGACTCTCTGAAGCCTCCTCTCGTCTCCTTATGACTCTGATCTGAGAGAGGAAGTGATTCAGCACAGCCTGAGCCTATTCTGGAATCTAAGATATACAGAAGTACCTTGGAATTTCCATTTTTGTAACTAATTACTTTAACAGGTACTTTAATAAGTGCTTTCTCATTGCCCTGCTGTTTTGTAAAATTGTCTACATGGCACTTTACATTATTAATCAAGCTTTATTTTTCAAATGTCTCCTGGATTTCTGTAGCTTTTTGCTTTTTACGAGTGGGGAAACAATTATTTTCCTTTGATTTCATGGAAATAAAGGGACTGGGGGAAATAAAATAACTTGACCTTCTATTTTTACCAAACTAATAGAAATTGTATCAGTGGTCACTGGAGCCCAAGGTACCGTATATTTGGAAGAAGTGAAATATATTCTGCCCTATGGAGAAGAAGAAACTATGTATAGTCCTTTCTCTAATCTTGTCTCACTTTAACCTGTGTGGAAGCTATTATCTTAACTCTTAGAAATGAAGAACTCAAGATAACTAAAGCTAAGAAAGGTTTCCAATGTCCCAAGTTTGTATTCCAATAAACGGTAGAGCCAAGATTCTCAGATCTGCCTTCCTTCTAAATCCAAACTCTTTCTACCACATTCTGCTTGCTTTTGCCCTGGAAGAGGGGAACTGATACACTCAATGGTCTTTTGCAAACTGAGATGCTTATTTCTTCCTAAGCGCTAAAGCCCATTATTTGGGTTTCTCCCATCGAGTGAACTCTGTCACTTTGGTGAATTTCCAGCTCAAATCCTTTATCAGAGGCAGATAATTGAAAAGAAATTATAACAACAATACCAGCAACAACAATAGTTGTGAACATTTACTGAGTTCTTTTTTGTTCCAAATATGTGTTTCACATATATTATCCTTTTAAATCCTATTATGATCTCCCAAAAGGACTATGATTCTCCTAACTTTACAGGTGAAAAAACTGAGCTACAGAGTTAAAAATCTTGCCTAAGATCATTTAAGCAGTATCTAAATCCCAAAGAGTCTGACTAGAGTTCATACTCTTAATTCTACAACTAATTCTGGGTAATGATAGTGTATTACAAACAATTTACTAAAACAAGACTACAAATTAATTAGACCAGATGATCTACACAGGATTAAAAACATACCTCCAAGTGCAAAGTAATATCTTTTCTTACTATACTCAAACATAATTCATTCATTTATTCAAAAATAAACTTTCATCAGATCATTATTATTATTTGTATTTACAATATTACTAGTATTGGTGATGTTGTTATTTCTTAGTTCTCTACATTCTTTCCAGGGAAACATGACTTTGCATATAAATTTGGATCTATCTAACTGAAAAATAAAACTAAGGAGAACAGCAGCAAACATTCATTGAGTGCTCAATACATGCTGGTAATGTGCAAAGTGCTTATATTACTTTTTAAAAATTTAATCCTTACATTCGCTTAACAAGGTAGAAACTATTATGACCTCAGTGTTCAAAATGAGAACAGTAAAAAACATAAGGAGCTAAGGAGCTGTTCGGGTCGGGGATTTGAAGCTGGACACGGACTTCAGGGCTACACCCTGTGACATTTTCTGCACTGTGTTGTTTTATTGAGGGTATGGTAATGAAAAAGCACAGTTCCTGCCGCCAACTACCCTAAGTGTTGTGTGCTATAGAAACCTCAGCGGGGGGCTCCAGGAGGGCTTTTCCCTGCAAAGCAATAACTGAGATGAGATTTTAAAAACAAGAAATGACCACTTAAGTGAAGGAGACAAGACAGAAAAAAAGTGAGGGCAAGGGGAGGCTTTGGGGCAGAAACTATGCAAAGGTCTAAAAGGTAAGAAAGATTGTGACATTTTTCTGCAAATATTGGGTGGTCCAAAATGTTTGTTTTTTTTTTTTTTTCCATAAGATGGTTCTAGTAGCACTTCATTGTCTTTAACTTCACTTGAAAAAATTTTGTTAGATCGCATTATAATAGCTGTCATATCAGCGTGCATTAAAAAAAAAATCAAAATTGCCAGGGGAGGGGGGTGAGGATGGCTGTGGTAGGCAGTAAATGCAGACAACTGTACTTGAACAACAACAAAATAATTAAAAAAAACAAATTTTACCTAATGGAAATATATAGAACTCAGTATTCAGCAAGTGAATTTATATTCTTTTTCATACAACCATTTATTCCCACTTGGCATTTGAATTTCATTAAAAATAGATGGCAAAGTTTTTGTTTAAAAAAATCCAAATAAAAATAAATAAATAAATCAAAATTGGTGAATTTTTGTGTAGTCATTTTAATATTGAAGATAGAAGAAAATAAGCAACATTTTTAGCATATTATATTTTATTATTCAAAGAAGGTAAAAACACAACTGAAATGCAAAAAAAGATTTGTGCAGTATATGGTGACCTGATCAAATGTGTCAAAAGTGGTTTGTGAAGTTTGGTTCTAGGGATTTCTCACTGGACAATGCTCCATGGTCACATAGACAAGCTGAAGTTGATAGCGATCAAATTGAGACATTAGTTGAGAATGATCAACATTATACGACGTGGGAGATAGCTGACATACTCAAAATATCCAAACTGAGTGTTGAAAAATCACTTGCACCAGCCTGGTTATGTTAATCTCTTTGATGTTTGGGTCCATATAAATGAAGAAAACCTTTCTTGACCATATTGCCACATGCAATTCTCTACTAAAACATAAAGAAAACATTTTATTTTTAAAATAAATTGTGATGGATAATGAAAAGTGGATACTTTGCAATAATATGGAATAGAAGAGATTGTGGGGCAAGTGAAATGAACCACCACCAACCACACCAAAGGCCAGTCTTCACCCAAAGAAGGTGACGTTGTATATATGATGGGATTGGAAGGCATTCTTTATTAATAGCTCCTTCTGGGAAACCAAACGATTATAAACTCTAACAAGTACTGCTCCCAATCAAACCAAGTGAGAGCAGTACTTGATGAAAGGCATCCAGAATCAGTCAACAGAAAAGAGAGTCATCCAACAGGATAACACAAGACCATATGCTTTTTGATGACCAGGCAAAAACTGTTACAGGTTGGATGGGAAGTTCTGATCCATCTGCTGTATTCAACAGACATTGCACCTTTGGATTTCCATTTATTTTGGTCTTTACAAAATTCTCTTAATGGAAAAAATTTCAATTGCCTGGAAGACTGCAAAATGTACCTGAAAGAATTCTTTGCTCAAAAAGATAAAAAGTTTGTGAAGTCGGAATTATGAGTTGCCTGAAAGATGGCACAAGGTAGTGGAATGAAACAGTGAATATGTTGTTTCATAAAGTTATTGGTGAAAATGAAAACTGTGTCTTTTATTTCTACTTAAAAAAAAAATGAATGTTTTGGCCAACCCACTGGTTCAGCAAGACCATACAGGCAAATTCAAGGGGGAAAAGTGGTGAGTTACACCGTAAATAAATAAATAACAGAGCTGAGATTTAAATCCAGCATTCTCTCCAAAATGCATGCTTTTTCTTCTACTCATTTGCCCACACACATTTTTTTCCTAATGCTGAGCTTGGCTGTGGGATTCCATCCATTACCTTTACCTGTGTCAACAAAGAAGAGGCCTGGAAGAAGAGACTAGAAGGACCCCTCGGAGGGAATGGAGATGCTGTGGAGACACACAGAGCTTCTATGCCTTCTTGGGGTGCTTTTTGCTTAAAGGAGTGGCAGGGGTTTAATCTAAGATCCTCACTTTTGTTCATGCTAGAATGGTGCAAATCACAGCCAGCAGCGCTCCAGAGATCTCTAATCGTTGATCCTGGAGACAGAGAGTAACTCCTGTGACGCCAAATGTTTCCATATACCATCTGGGCTGTGCAGGAAACCAGACCTGGGTCCTGCTCTGGTCTTGTAACTACAATGAGGAAACATTAAAATCAAACACGTACTGCTTAACACTAGTGGATAATTTCCCAGGTAGGGGTAATGCCTCGTCACTGTTTTGGAGAACCCCCCAAAATGCACATAAAATTATTTATAAGCTGGGTGCCTTCTTTCATTATTAAAAGAAAGAAGAGAACAAATGAAATTCAGATTGTGGGAGATTACATAACCTCTGGTACCTTAACAGGCTGCAAGATAGACTCCCACAAAACTTCCCTGCATGGGGGCTGGGCTAAGAACCAGATCAGAGTGTTGCTGATGAAAATCACTTCTGTGACTGTGCACTCTTCTGCATTTTACAGCCCAATGTCCTAGTGTCTGGGCTCTCATAGGACAAGTTGCTGGAGTCGTGTTCACTTTACACCACTTTGAAGACATATAATGTAAATACAACTTTTGGCTAAATGTTTAATGAAGGCCTATAGTCTTACCTCTTTTGACAGTCAGTACTGGGTTGTGCATTATCAGGGTTTCAGACTTTTTTTTACTTCAGTTTGCTTTACCGCCTTTGTGGCTACAGATCACCATCACACTTCCCCTGCAGTTTTATCCCCACAGCAGTTTTTAAATCCCTTGTTGCTTTACGCTATGGAAAGAAATGCCTCACTGTATCATAAACAGTGTTGAAAATTGTTATTTATGTGGCATTCGAATAGCAATTTGAAATATAGGGCATAAAATTACTAGCTTACAATATTGTTCAGTATTAGCAGTGGGAAAGGTAATATGTAAAACAGACATTAAAGGATTAGCTACAAAATACATTTCACTAAGCTTAATCATTTCTTGGCAAATGGCAGTTTCCAGCTATTACGTAGGATTTATCAAGTCGAGTGGATTTATTTTTATTTTTCTATTAGTTTGCTTAATATATTCTGTATTTAAATTTCAATTTTGTTGGTTTTTTTCAGACATATTAGGAGAAGCTGTTGAAAAGAAAAAAAAGACTCTAAGATAGAAATAAAGCCAGACTTTCAAGTCAAAATTGCTCCTTAGTTTTCCCAGCAAATCCTCCAGGGAGTTAAAGACTCAGTTGTAACATCCAAGAGAAAAGTACATGGATATAATAGTACAAATATTTGTATGACAGATTAGGGAGTTAGAAGAGCACCAGAAAATTCAGTAAAAAGGCATCTCCTCCACAAGACACGAGATGACATTTCCACTGTTTGTGCTTCGGACGGCACAGGCACACAACACTGTTCTAGTCGAGCACGTTCAGTACACAGTACGAACAGGCACCAAAGAAGAAAGTGGGAAAAGAAATTCCTAATCTCCTAGGGTGGAAATTGTGAAGCATTAAATGGATATTTGATGCATAAATACAAATAACATAATCTCCCTATTTTCTTCTGAGATAGTCTTAAATTACCATAATCCTAAAATTATTCTGTCTTCTCAAATCTGTACAGATTTGTTAATTTTCATAAACTGCTTTCATGGAAACTTTCTTAAAAGATGCACAGTAATCTGTCTTTGAGTTTCCCTCTCATTGCATATCATGTGCAGCATTTTCAACTTCACAGAATATCAAAAATGAGTTCTTGTTTTTAAAAGGAATTGCTTATGGATCTATAAATAAGTATACAAAGAAATGAGCATTACTGAGAAAAGATACACTTTGGAAACAATGGGGAATCCAAATTCCCCAAAAGTAACTCTCACTGTAAAAGTAAAGGTCTGTTTTGAGCACTTGTTAGCAATCAGCTGATTTGAAAGACATACGTTTTTTCTCAGACCGTGGGTTGAAGACTACAACAAATGTTTCTCTTTAAATACTCAATGTTAATAATTCCAGGGACTTCAAAACATGTATTACATTTAATTTTCTACATTTAGTTCAGCTGTTTTATGTGGGGTGGTAAAATTTCTTTCCATAAATACTTTTCTATTGATCAAAAACTAATGAAATATGTGCCCTTGAACCTTTCAGTACATTAAAATACATTCATTATGTAAAATATCCATCATTTATTCAGAAAGGCAATAGCTGAACCATAGACAATGTATTCCAGGCCAGTCTGTCATCAGTCCACACTAGAGTGAAGTCCAGTCCACAGGTCATGGTTATGTTCACCGTAACACCTCAATTAACTGGAATCCAGTGGGCCCAAACCTTTGATTAGCTGACATAGTATTTAAAACAGAACTTCTGGCCAACATGGAGGCATAGGTACACATACTGTGCATCCTCACACAACCAAAAGAAGGACAACAACAGATTTAAATACAAAAACAACCAGAACCGACAGAAAATCGATCTATATGGAAGTGTGACAACCAAGGCGTTAAAGAAGAAACATTTATCCAGACGGGTCAGAGGGGTGGAGATGGGCAGCTAGATGGAGAGGACTTATGGCAAGGCAGTGGCTGGTGGACCAGGTAGTCCCACATTCACGTGCAGATAGACTGGGAGGGACAACTAGGGAATGAGACAGACCACGCAACCCAGGGTTCCAGCATGGGGAAATAAAGGCTCAAAGCCTCTGATTGAAAATTCTTGTGGGGGTTGAGGGGGCAGCAGGACAAACTCCCAGCCTCACTGGAGAGTTCGCTGGAGACACCCACAGGCTCCTATGACATATACAAACCCGCCTACCCAGGAATCAGTACCAGAAGGCCCAATTTGATTGTAGGTAGTGGGGGAAGAGCAAGAGGCACTGTTCCCTCTCGGGCCCCTCCCCCACATAAAGCATCACAACGCAGTCTTGTGGGTGGTCCTGCCCTGGTGAACACCTAAGGCTCCACCCACTACTATGTAACAGGTGTGCCTGTTACATAGAGAAAAAAGGAAGGCCCGAGTGAAAGAACAA
>PVKM010051234.1:0-10490 GCA_004027735.1 Carollia perspicillata
CACAGTTGGAGGTACTGAGAAAATTGACCCCAAGTGTTTTTTATTCCAAAACCATAATTTGCCTTGTACCTCATGACAGTAAAAGTTGTGAGAATTTTTAGAAATATATTCTTTGCTTTATTTTTTATTTTTATTGTTTCCACATTGTTGATAGTAATAAAAATGCTTAGAAAGATTAAAAACTACCTTTCGGATAGACAAGGATGAGAGACACACCATTGTTTTTGTAATGAAGAGAGAAGTGAATTAGAAGCAGTGGAAGAAACTACTAGACAACAAACAGCCTCTCCAATGCCTGGTGTCCAAAGAAGGAAAAGACAAAAAGGATATTTGGGAAGATGCCCTAGGGATAACAATTAAAGAGTGAGGAGTTTCAGCAACAACAGGAAACAGTACAAATAACAAACAAAGGGGAAAACAGTGCCTCAAGATATGCATGGTTTCACCATGTTTATGTTGACTGCAGTCATTATTAGAGATGTCATAATACGGAGGTTTCAGAATAAAAACCGTAAGTGCAAATCCAGAGTTCGAGCAGCCTCCACCATTGGCTAATCTAGAAGCTCGGCATTGGCATCGAGGACCATGGCTTGTTCCATCTTTTGCAGTCTGTGGTGTTGGCCTCATCCTGTCTATGGCTTATTCCCTTCAGCTGGTGGCTGATACATGCTTCCTAGTTCACTTCTAGCAGGAGAGAGGTGTGTTTTTCTATGGCTCTCTCCTGAAAATAAACAAACTTTTTTCCCAGACAACCCTGGGGAATGTCCTCTTAGAGCTCATTGCCTAGTATGGGTTCCCAACATCAAATCTGATGTGGGCACATTCTGGTAGCTAGGGAAGGGGTCTACTGTGGGGGCGGGGGGCTCCACCCGTAGGGCCCACCTGTCCTCCATGGAGGAACAGAATGCTAGCAAGACATGATTTGCTTGGGGAGGAAAGGGGCTAGTCTCTCAAGGGAGAAAGGCCCCGAGTCCTTGCCTCAATGGCTTTTTATTAGGTTCATAACACACAGGAATACAGGTAAAGCTCATCAATCAATGTCAGGCAGCAAGGATCAAACAATAGATAACATTTCAAAGAAATCTGAGGCTTAATATGAGTTAGTGTCTGTCAGGTAAGGGGGTTGCAAAAACTTTAGGAGACATACTCATTTCCTGCCTAGACCCTTATATGGATGAAAGCACTCTTAGCAAAGCAGACTTCACAGGACTTTACGAAATCTTTCTTATGCCCAATTACCCCAGAACCCGCTCTAGCCAGCAGAGGGCTGTACCCCCTCCCTATCAAGATTCAGGCTTAAGTGGATTAGAGCCAGGAAGAGCTTCTCCCAGTTGGAAAGGGGACTCTGGCTATGTCAAAATAGCCAGGGGGGTGAGGGTCCTTTGCCCTCACTTTGCTGCAGCCCCCACTGAGTCCTTTCTTGATGGCCTCCCACATGATCTTGCCTGCTTGGGTCGCCTCTCCTCTGAGGGGTCGTACCCATAGACTCTGACTAACCGACCAAGCACTGGGGGCTGGAGATGGCAGAAGCAGAGCTCTTGCCAGGGAGATAAGCTTTGTTTCCTCAGTGGCCCACAGTCAGGAGGTCGCTCACTCAGCCTTAGCCACAGGGGGCCATTACAACTCCTGAAACCAGACAGAGCAGTTCCCAACAGTCTCCCCTGAAGCACTTAGGTTCCAATGAAAATAAGTGTGCTGATGGGAAGGGGAGATGGGAGAATGGGTGGGTGCTGGGTAGCAATCAGTAGTGCACACTGCGTTGGTAATACCTATGCAGTTTAATTGAGAGAATATATACATAGAAGGACCTCTAAAAGTATAAAGCAGTGGATCTCCACTGTCCGATATGGTAGCACTAGTCACATGTGGTTATCTCACACATGAAATGTAAGTACTTCAAACGGAGATATAATGTAAGTATAAAATACACACCAGGTTTTGAAGATTAAGTGCACAATAGTGTAAAATACACTTTAATAATTTGTGTATTGATTACATGTTGAACTGCTATTTCAGATATATTAGGTAAATTAAAACATATTATTAAAATCAATTTGACATGTTTTTATTTACTTTTGCAAAATGATGTGGTTACTTAAAGCTTAAAAGTATATATGTGGCTCACATTTGTGCTTTGAATTACATTTCTTTTGGATACCACTTCATTAGACCAATGACTTTCTAATTATTTTAGGCAAGGAAACTGTTTCAATAAATATTTTTAGAGCAACAGATAAAAGCAGAGCAGCTCTGATTCAGTGGGGTGGGGAGCTGGATATTTCCAAGTCTCAATGACATCTATTCACCAATTACTGCAAATCATTCTTGAAAATACTTTCATGAAATATAGATTTTAAAATGAAATCTCCAAAAATCATTTTTCCTAAAATAATAATAAGAGTACCTTTTTAATTACTTTAAGATCTTCTCTAGGAAGTTAAGTAGCGGAAATAAAACAAGTGGTGAGGGACAAATACCATATGATCTCACCTTTAACTGGAACATAATCAACAGAAGAAAAAAGCGAACAAATTATAACCAGAGACATTGATATTAAGAACAATCTAACAATAGCCAGAGGGGTTGGGGGAGGGGACAGTGGGAAGAAGGGTTTTCAGGACCTACTGTAAAGGACACAGGGACAAAACCAAGGGGGAGGGTGGAAGCAAGGGAGGGAGGTGGGTTTGGCTGGGGTGGTGGGGAGTGAAGGGGGAAAATGCAGACAACTGTAATTCAACAATAAAATAATTTTAAAAAGAAGATTAGGGAATTCTTCCATGTTAAAAGAAACTTAAGAGATATAAAAATGAAATGTGATATATGATCTTGGTATGAAGGCTGAACCAGGAAGAAGAAGAGAAGAAGAAGAAGAAGAAAAGCCATAAGGGACATTATCGAAACAAGTGATAAAAATCTTAATATGGACTGTGAATTAAATATTAGTGTTGTATCTATGTTAAATTTCCAAATTTTGAGCATTTTACTATGAATATATAAGGAAAACTCTTAGGAAATACAAAATGAAACTTTTTGGATAAAGTTAAAAAAAAAAGCCCTGCCTTCCTTGAACTCACACGTTAGGAGGGTGCTAATGGATTCAGGTTTTGGGATCTGTTTATCTTCTCAGCAGAGCCTGTAATCCCTGTAGGAACAGAGCCCTGAGTGGTGAGAAACATAGGCTGCTCCTTCATGTTTGTTTCTTCTGGCTCCTATTGCATACTGTGGTGTTGGACCAAAGGGTAAGAATCAAAATAAGTCAACAGATGAGACAAAATAAGCCTAAACTCTGCCTAAGGGGGGGCGGAGCTTAGAAGATGAATAGGTCATATGTTTCCATTTTCCTGCATAATGCATAATGTGAATTTAATCTTCTTCAGACTTTCCTTAAACCTGATACAAAGTGTAAGCACTCACCATAATTTAAGTGATTTTGCAAAGTTTAATTCCCTGAAAAAGAAAAGCAGGATCTTTTCAGAAGAGCATGTCAAAAACAAAGTTCATCATTTGTGATGTAAATATCTCATGGCACTTGGTTTTCACCTGCCATCTATCTATATAGTGCATGAAGGGGAAGAGGGACTGTGAAGATGGATTACATAAACCTTTAATGGGTGATGGGGACAGAAGCGACCTATATGCCTACGGACATAGCGAATTACCATTTCGTGGTGTCATAGCCACGTTCTTCTCAATTAGAATTCATGTATGTAGGAAGTGACAGTTCTTTCTTTTACTATACTTAAAATCTGAGGAAGGAGAAGGTATAGAATAGGAAGAAAAAGAAGACGAGGGAGAAGGAGGAGGAGGACATTTAATACTTACATAGTACTTGCTACCTGGTATATACAAAAGGAGAGAGAGCCACCAGAAATGTTTGGTTGCAGCTTTCTCCCTTCACACGAGCAGTAAAAAGGCATTTCAAACCCAGTTCAAATAGATCTCCTTAGAAAGGCTGAGGCACTGGAGGCTGAACTTCCTGTCATCATCCGGAAATCACCGAATGTTCTCAATGTCGTTCTCAATGTCAAAAGAAAAACTGATGCCATTTTGTGACACCTTAAACCCCTCAAGTTGTCAGTCTGGCAACACACAACTACTTAGCCCCTGTGTACAGTCAACGGAACAAATGTTAACTATAAATAAAGCAGGTGATTTTTATGTGGGTGTGTCATGTGTTTGGAAAAAGAAATTGAATTAATGTTAACAAGTTCCTATGCTCATACTGACTAGAAACCTAACACTGGCAGGGAATATTGCAAGTCAGTTAAATGGTTCCTTATCTCTCATCTGTTAGACTCTGAGGAGTTGTGGTGTAGGAAGTTGAACTGATTGGTCTGGAGCTCAGAGTAGAGGGATAGCCTATGGCGTGTAGATGGGTTTTGAAGTCATTGGAGTAGAAGAGGTCACCCAGTGAGTTTATGCAAGAAATTACAATGTATTATCTGAGTTACCACTCTCTCTCCTGGAGGTTGTCATGATTCTAAAGCCGTATGTGTAAATGCTGATGTGAGGTGCAACCGGCACCTTGGTGGGCTGGCCCTAGGTGGATGAGGCCCTCACTCGTCACTGGTCGTGGCTGGTGGACAGCCACCAGTTGCTACTCTTGTCTCCAGGTCTCCCAGACATGTCCCTTCTCGTTCTGCTCATAGCTACTGTGGGTAAAGGTCTGCCCACAGAGCCAGGTTTGGGGAGGTTGCGGATTGTCCGGGTCCCTTTCCTCTTCCTTGTTTTTGACCATGCTGGAGTTCAGCTCTGACCACTCTTCCCTCCGCTTGGACTGGATGAGTGAGTGGTCTGAGGCAAGTTGTTCTCTGAGCCTTGATTTTCTCTTTTGTAAATCGGGGGACTCCTCCTTCCATTTCTATTACTCTGTGAAATGAAGTAAAAAAATTCTCACTATGACTTGATAATAAATTAATATTGGAGGGTCAGAGTGATTGTGTTGTATGAAATAAGGTTTGTGGATTTTAAGTTAATGTGTGGATTCCAAATATAAAGGCTCATTTGTTCTTTAAAATAAAAAGAGGTGGCTACCTAAAGTAGGACTCGAAGATGCTAACATTTTCAGAATGGAGAAACAGGAGAAAAAGAGACTGCAAAGGAGTATCTGAAGAGGTAGCAAGGAAATTAGTAAGAAAACCAGAACAAATGGCAACCTGAATATTAGGGAGGAGAATGTTTCCGTATAGGGCTACAGTCAACTAGCTCTGATGTTACAAAAAAGTCAAGTTCAGTAAGTGTCCAATGGATTCTGAAATCAGTTGGTAACCCATCCTGAGGATTTGTGGTCATGGGGGCAAGGCCACAGGAGGTTTATGAATAAATTTGAAGATAAGGAGGGTAGGCAAATCTTATGAGAAGTCAGCAGTAACTTCTAAAGCAGTGTATGTCAGGAAGTATAAAATCCGCAAAACAGTTTATTTCCTCAAGGGAGGATAAATTTAGATATGCTAAAATGATCATGGGAAAAGCCAAAAAGTTAAGGATAAAAGAAGGGGGAGATAATTGAGAAAATACTGCCTCTGAAACCCATGCTGGGCAGGATCCAGGGCCCAGGTAGAGGGTTAGATTCGGACAGAGACAGGGCACCCTTGCTGCTCGAACATGAGGACAGGATTTATATGATATAAATTAGGTAAATATTCCCACTTTAATATTATATAAATCTTTAGCCCTCATGACGGTTTATACAGGGATGAGTAAATGTGATGATCTTAAGATAATGGGTGTTTAATGCCAGATTGCAAAGTTATGTGTAAAGCCAGATTGCTCACTAATCTAGAAAGTGCAGCATACCAGTTTGCACATTCTTCAGTGAGCACAGTCATCCCTCCCACTCACCAAAACAAGATTACCAAGCTACGGCATGTATGAACGAGGTGGTTACTCATTGACAACAGTCTTGGAGAGCACTAATGATTGGTTCTGTAGGTGCAAGTTGATGCCTCTCTTAAAGAGGGAAGAAATTGTAGCAGAAAAAAAAATTCTGATGCCAAAGAGAGAGAGGAATTGACAAGCAAAAAAATTTTCAAATGTATAATACCGTAAAGGAAAGACTTTGAAGACAATGTATATTCATTTTCTCATTAGCCTTTTGAATTTTGTTGTTAATTTTTCATGTTTCACTGTGTCCTTTTTAACATCCCTCTCTTACTATTTTTATTTTTTTCTAGTGAAATAGTCTTACAGCCAATTAGTTGTACAGTGAAAATGCTTGCAATAAAGATATTTATGATAAAAATGGCAAAATTAGAACTATATGGAATAGCCACTGTGGTAGAGGGAGAGCTATCTTACTAGGGGATGACACCAGTTAGGTACCTTGAATTCAGAGAGATCCCAATGGGCCCACATTCAGCCAGTGTCCAGGCCAAGTACAAGATGCATCCATTCGAATCCCCTTATCTGGTGAGGTCCTCCCACAACACAGATCCAAAAGAGAGCATCATTTTGACATGAGATGAAGTTAAATAAGAATGTATTATGTCAGGCAGAGCCAGTCATCAACCTGCTGGCTGTGTGGCACAGAGTGGAGTTCTGCATGTCATGGCTGTGTCTGTCCAGAAATCACGGAGGCCGGCCATTTATGGCTGTACATCCCTTTTAATATGTCATAGCTAATTTGTTGATTAAATTAAAAGTTTCATTCCATTATAGAGTGTCTGACTGTTGGTCCATTAGCTGTTAACTCATGCACACATCAATTACCTAAAAATTCAAGCTAAAATGACCACATGATGGCTCTAGGGTGGACTGTGATACTAACATTTTACTAATAAATTATTTAATAGGTTATCATTTATATCTAGGCTCCCAACTACTCTAAATTTAGTGAATCTTTTCTAAATGTATGTATATTGTGGAGAATTTGGAAAACAAAGAAATATGTAGAGAGGAAAATGGAGATCATTCTAATTCCCACCCAGAGATAACTACTAATATTTTTCTACATATACTCACAGAATTGTTTTTAATTGGATGATACTATGTAATAAACATTTGTTTTCACTTTTCAC
Organism: Carollia perspicillata; assembly: GCA_004027735.1. Classification (NCBI taxonomy): domain Eukaryota; kingdom Metazoa; phylum Chordata; class Mammalia; order Chiroptera; family Phyllostomidae; genus Carollia; species Carollia perspicillata. The sequence continues at coordinate 7,017 of PVKM010051234.1, forward strand.
ATCCTGAACATCTTTTCATCTTATTAAATACTTTTCAGGAACATGATTTTAAATAGCATCATTGGAATACATATATAGTACACATATCACATGTTATGCAAACCAATGGATATTCCATAATTTAAACAGCACTCTATTTTCGGTCATTTATGTTTTGCTAATTCTCTTTTATATTGAGGCAAATATTCCAGAACATATAGTTTACACTTCTGATTCCTTTCTTAACCATTTGATTGTTCTTAATTGTCACTAACACTGTGTGGTTCTCTGAGTGGGTATTTTGGGTTTAAATGAAACTATATTTTGGCAGGGAAAAAAAAGCTATTTTAATGATAAACATTTTCAAGGATTACTATTCTTTAAACCTTAACAGAGACACATTGTCTAGACTTTCTCTTGACACCTGAGATATAAAGGTTTGACATATAGTAAACATACCTCTTCTGACATGTATATCACAAAGCTAATCCTTCATCTATACTTCAAGGTATTGAATAATTTATAAAGTAGATTTTGCCTTCCCCCTTGCAGCCAGAATTTGAGTATCTACTTAGCTATTGACATATTTTGGCCATTCTAATAGGAAAGTGAGTATTTATCTAGTCATATATGTACCGAGCTATACTGAGCCAAATCACACAGAATTTACAATTCATACTAATTAAAGGAAAGAGTAATTCTTACACACTAACTAGTGTGATGGCAGGGTTTTTTCTTGAAGCAACTCTATTAGGTAGAAATCTGAGGAAAGCGGATATATGGGCAACACATTCATTTCCTTGCACTGCCCCCCTTCGCACCCACTGTTGTGTCTCCGAACGACAGAACATTCCGTCCTGGAATCGTTTGCAATGGTGCCACAGCCTGGGGCCTGGGAAGAGCTATGCTCTGTAAATTGAAGGTGTTGGTTATTCTGAACTCATTTGCACTTTTGCAACTGCACTACTAGATGGAGAAGATATTTGGTAATCATTATTAATCATATTTTAGAGAAGGGAGTAGTTTAGATATACAATTAGATAACCAATCCCCAAACCATTGACAGAAGCGGAGTCCATCAGACTCACGGCAGGTCTTTGACTCCTGGCGGGCATGTTTGCCAGCCTGTAGCTTCTAAAACAATGTTCCCCTAAAGCTTTATGAATCTAGTACCTTCTCCTCTTTCACTGTCCACTTTCTAACTTTGTAATTTTCCTCTCTCCTCTCTTTACCAAAACACATCCTTGAGGTTTTCCTGAAGAGGAATTTTGTCTTTCATTCCACATCATTAACCTTTCAGTTTCTTTTATTTTTTTAAAGATTTCATTTATTTCTAGAGAGACGGGAAGAAAGGGAGAAGGAGAGGGAAACATTGCTGTGTGGGAGACACATGGATCAGTCGCCTCTCACATGTCCCATTCCTGAGACCTGGCCTGCAAACCGGCCTGCGACCCAGAAATATGGCCTGACTGGGCTCTGTGGAACAACACTCAACCAACTGATAGTTAAGTAGTTTCCAGGGCCCAGAGTGACTTCAGTGTATTACAATATAGGACATTTGTCAAACTATAGAAGGAATTTCCAGTAAACAGGTTATTTTACCAGGCCTAACAACAGAACATTATGAAAAACAAAAAAAACCTAGATCAAAATTGGCTATGGAGGAAAGTTCTCTTACACACTTATATTAGAAATAAACTGGAGACTTCTGGCTAAGACTTCTGGCCAAGATAGGTAGATACACTTTGCCTCCTCACACAACCAAAAGAAGGATGACGACAACAAATTTAAAAGCCAAAGAACTTATATATACGACCCATGGACGTGAACGAAGGTGAGGGAAATGCTGGTGGGAGGTGGGGTACAGGGCAGAGGGGAATAAAGGGGAGAAAGAAGTGGGACAACTGTAATAGCATAATCAATAAAATAATTTTTTTAAAAAGAAATAAACTGAAAACACAAAAATGCCACATAATGGAGCCTAAGAGCAAGTAACCAATTTTATTTCTTTCCCCACAAATTAATTTTTCTGTGTTCACTCATTTATCATCTTCAATAGATATTTATTGAAGATATTTAGTCTATAACCCATGGTACATTTGAACCAAGGCATGAAGTACTGAAGATTTTTGAGTGTATAGTTATCGAATTTTTAGGACCAAAAGATGAACCTAAGTTTTAGAGGAGGAAAATAGGAAAAAAAATTGAAGCAAAAAATGTGGTAAAATATTTAATAGCATAAATAACATAATATTTCACCAATGTAAATATAAACAGAGCGCAACAGCAGTATTAACAACCATTATTCTTCGCAAATTTGGTGGAGGGGGGGAGTGCATCTAATAGTCTGAAAATATGGTAAATCTTGCTGCAATAAAATAAAGTCCAAATGCAGAATACTAAAAACAGTTTCCTTTGGTCTGTGCTTTGCACATTTAAAAGATCATTATCACTTGGGAAGGGACAAATCTTTTTTTTCAGTTAGGATGAAGCAAGGTAATTGCCCTTGACACTAGCCAGGAACAGAGAATTTAGAAGTCACTGATAGAGTCGTGTTCCTGGTTATCACAGGTACAAAGAGTTCTCTCTTCCTGCCGATAACCAGGGGAGAGTCGAGAGGCCTGGGTGAGTCACAGGGCTCCGGGGAAGACGCTGGCAGAAGGGCAGCAGCTCCGATCAGCCAGAATTGGTCTCAAAGCTCCTTTGACAACTAGCTTATTATGTGAGGCTGATTGGAAAGCGCAATCGTGCAGAGTATACATGCATTTGCTTAAAAAAAAAAAAGCCTCTGTGCTGTCAAGCATCCTGTTATTTGGTTGTTTGCTGTCTCTCTAAAAGTAGGATGGAACTTACAGGAATGGTTAATTGTACCAGAAATCTACATATTCATGCCAAAGGTTTTCTCCCAAAGTCTGACTATCTAAAAAATATTTGCAAAAATCATAATCACTTTTTTAGCTTCTTAAATATAGGGATCTCAACAGATAGATGCTAACTTGCGTTTATGTTCAAACACAGATGACGAATTTGGGGCCCTACTTCCATCCCTTCTGCCATTTGGAAATGACAGTATCATGCTCACTGCCTCTAATTCAAATTATCTTCCTATTGCACATCTCACAGCTTCTGGGAAAAGCTGGAGTGTCCCTCCCCATGTGCCAGCTATTGCTTACAGAGCTTGATTTTATAATGTCGTGATCACTGCATTGTCAATAGTAAATTACTGGAAATGACAGTCAAATTACCCATGTAAGGCATATGAAACCTATATTAGCCTAATAAAAATAATTTAGTATTATTAGCCTCATAAAAAAATTTAAATAATTAAAGAGAACTGTGTAAAATGACTTAAATCCCATTTTAATAAGTGGGTTTGTAAGTTTTTCTGATCATAAAAAGTTGAAGAAATTTAATACTTTATTATATAAGAGAAAATGAAAATGTAATGTAAGTGAGTTTTTAGATCATTCTAGACCAGGCTTAGAACAGTTTCTA
>PVKM010051235.1:0-10520 GCA_004027735.1 Carollia perspicillata
AAGCAACCTAGGTGCCCATCAGTAAATGAATGGATCAAAAAACTATGTACATTCACACAATGGAATTCTATGCAGCAGAAAGAAAGAAAGAGCTCCTACCCTATGCAACAGCATGGATGGAACCAGAAAGCATTATGCTAAGTGAAATAAGCCAGGTGGTAAAAGACAAATACCATATGATCTCACCTTTAACAGGAACCTAAGCAACAAAACAAACAAGCAAAATATAACCAAAGACATTGAAATAGAAAACAGGCTGACAGTAACCAGAGGGGAGTCAATTTCAGGGGAAAAAGGGAAAGGATAGCCGGAACAAATATAAAGGACAAATGGACAAAAACTAAGAGGGGTAGAAATGGGAAGGAGGTGGGGAGCACTGGGGGTGGACTGGGATGGCAGTAAAAGACAGAAAACTGTAGTTGAACAACAATTAAAATAAAATTAAAAAAAGTAAAGATCCATTTTTAAATATTGAATTATCTCCTGGAAAAATACTTAAATTTCAAGTCTTAAGTTTTAATTGCCACTGTAAATTTTCCAACTTTTATTTTCCTCATTACCCCTATGTTCGCATGTATTCTAATAAATAAGAATAATATAAACAAAGAAACAGACAAACAAATTAAATAATAAACAAGAGAAATCTCTATCTAGCACCCAAATTTAGTCTCTGGTATCATTCTTCATTTTAAAAGTAAAAAATAAATCAGAAGGATTCTGGAAAATATTGTTTTCCAGAAGAAAAGATCACTTTAAATACATTTGGGCTGCAATGACTATTCATCAAGTTTTGACAGTTTGTACATAAATAATACACATAATTATGGTAATTATTAGGAATAAATAAACACATGGAATCCCATAAGTTACTAATGATACTCAAATGAGAAAATTTAATATAAAATTCAATAAGAGTGTTTGTAATATAATAGAAAGGATGAATGTAATTAAAGATATCTAATTTTTACTTCTTTTATTTTTCTTTTTCATGGAATTTATTGGGGTGACATTGATTAAAAATTATATGTAGTATTGTATATTCACCAAATAAAAAATGTGTGATTTGTAACAATAGATACTGAAATAGAGAACAGACTGACAGTGTCAAGAGGGGAGAGGGGAGGGTATTTCAGGGGAAAAGGGGAAGGGTTTACAGGAACAAGTATGAAAGACACAGGGACAAAAACTAGGGGGTGGAAATGGGAGGGCTGGGGTAGGGCTGGGTGGGTGGGCTGGGATGGGAGTAAAAGACAGAAAATTGTATTTGAACAACAATGAAAAAAAAGTGTGCATATATGTATATATGTGTATATGTATAATATATGCCTATGTGTGTGTACATGCATATGCATATATGTACACACATGCATACAAATTATATATCATTTACTACAGCTGGTTTAAACTTTTACATAAAAATATCATTATCTGATTAGATTGTACCAATTACTGTCATTCTATTTCCTTCCCTTCTCCTAGAAAATTTCCAGTTCCCTGTTTCCCAGATTGACACAAACCCAGAAATCCACATGCGTTCACATTTAGCTGTTGCAAAGAGGTTAGTACATGAAGACTTCAGTGGAAGAATCTGACACATGTTACTTACCATAGGCTCATAGACTTTTTGCATGTAGACATTCTTTACCAAATGTCAATAAAAATCAATTGTAATTAATCTCAATAGTAAATCTAGGCATTATTAATATGGAGGTAGACAGAGAGTTGACTTAGTAGAACCCTGGAGGAAACCGAGTGTGGGCCAGGGCTTGCCAAGGACACAGCAATGTTTACAGTTGTTACAGGGACAATTTCCCACATTTCTCTTACCCTTGCTGCCAAAGTTGCACCAGACAGATGTTGTGATGAGCAATTCATCTGGGATATGAAATAGCAGAACTTATGGTTTGTCACAAAGAGGTCACCCTGCTTGACAATTCATAATTCCCTCAATAGTCCACGCAGGTGACCTTGGCCAAACAAATGTTCATGAAGGTGTTGGTGTTATCTGTGCATCTGTGAGCCATGCTCTCACCCAATGTATCTACAGCAGTTACCTGGCATTGGAGGCCCTGCAGCAGAATGATCAGGCTGTTCTCAGAGGTGGTTCACTGTTTCCTGAGTAGCACCTACTTTTTCTGTACCATCTGGCAGCTTGATGGCTAGATTTTTGTGCTTTCCCTGCCTTCTCTATTTATTAGAATCCTATATGGGACTAGTATGTTTGACAAATAGAAACTAATATACTTTTTCCATTAAATGCTTTAATTTCCAGTAAAACAGAAATAGAAACAATGTTTAAGAAATGAATCTGGTTATTCTGAGATTTGGGACTTTAGACCTATCGTACTTTAAGACATGTTCTCTATTCTCCAGTTCAGTTCTCCAACATTTAATTGACCTGATTAAAAAGGTCTGCAAATGTTTTCAACTTTGGAAGCTGTTATCATTAATGATATTTGTTACTTTTCATGTCATTGAATATAGGTTTCTTATATAAATTTGGATTATTTATATTTGCAAAAATGTTTTCAACATATTTTCTAGCTTATTGTTCAATGCATTTATGTAAAAAGTTCCAGATATTTTTATTCTGTTTTACTTAAAACAATTAAATTACAAAGGCATTAAGATACTTCTTTTTTTTAAGTTTTTTAAAAATATTTTATTTATTTATTTTTTAGAGAGAGGGGAAGGGAAAGAGAAAGAGAAGGAGAGAAACATCAGTGTGTGGTTGCTTCTCCTGTGCCCCCCACTGGGGATCTGGCCTTCAACCCAAGCATGTGCCCTAACTGGGAATCGAACCAGTGACCCTTTGCTTCACAGGCCCGTGCTCAATCCACTGAGCTACACCTGCTAGGGCAAGATACTTCTAATATTTTTATTGAGTGTGATTTTATCATTCTCTTCTTTCTTTAGAACTTAATAATATTTATTAAACACCTCCCTTGTGAATGTAATATTCTTTTTGCCTCTTTGCTATACTATCTCCATTCCTTTATGTTTTTTATAATATTCCCAGTCCTTTATTTTACTTTGGTCTCATTGGTCTACTAAAAATGGAAGGACATACATATTGTAAGTAATAATTAGTTAAAGGTTGTTGCTGAGGTTAAGTGAAGTAATAATTCCATTTAACTTCACAGTAGTCACATAGAATCAAAGATTGCATGTTAATTCATAGTTAGTAAATTTAAGTGGACAGAAATGGCATTACATCCAGGAGATAATATCCAAGTGGTAGAGTGTAGGGAAAGTAAAATCAAATACAAAGTAGTTGAATTGATGTGAGAATATGTAATCTGTAGAAGAGGAGTTTGCAAAGAACTATATATTTATTGAAAATATATAGTTGTATTGAAATATATAGTTTTTTAGAAACATTGTTAAATAGCTTTATGGAAAATATATGGATACATGTCAAGTAGAATCTGTGGCATCAGAAAGAAATGTGAACACTTGTTGCTAATTTTAGATATAATTTACCGCTTTGGCTGAGAAATTGAAATGCATTATTTTTAATGTTCTCTTAAAATGTTTGTGATTTTAATTATATTGTGAAATCACTACATATTTCTATGCACCACCTTTAAATCTCAGAAGAGCCCTTGTTATATTTGAGACACTTACCAAAACCAATTGCCTCAAGAACTGAAGAAAGAGATATTTTGAGCTTTTGCAAATGGAAGATCAACCTGATAAAGATGTTTGTCAAAAACTCTTGAGTTCTGAATTGGGCTCCAAATCCTCAACCTACTGAGATTGTATGATTATATTTACCATGAGTTGTTAAACACACAAATTAATAAAATATAATTTATTAGCTAATTTTTGTTTGAAGGTGTGTCTGGGTCATTAATATACTGGGAAGAGAAACAGAAAGATGAAAAAAAGTACAAACTTTGGATATGGAAATAGAAGGTTTATTCATAAAGCTGGAAAATAGACAAAGCAGCATAAAAATGTTAAAGTTGAGGTTTTATTTTACAAATCATGAAATCATTATGTCCAAATCATATTTTATTTAAGAGGACTGCATATCAAAAAATTTGTGTGTTAGGTTTGGTAAGGGTTAGTTAAAAAGAATCAACAACACATTTAAAGAGTGAATGATGAAGTGTATCTATGTGTGAGGGACGACATAGCTTTCTCCTTCAACAATAGTGCCCGATAGACACAATTAGCATGGGCTCAAAGAATGTGCTGACAGAGGTCAGAAGCAGTGATAAGAAAGAGGTTTTATTTTCAAATGGGCCATTACCATTAATTTTTTCCTAGTGTTAACAAAAATCAGAAAACACTGTTTTCCTATTTCTTAATTTTCATTTGTCTCTATAAAAATACACACATATTACAGTTTTCCCTTGAAGATAAGGCTGACAACTTCAGATGAGATTCATGTGAAGTAGCTATTTACTATTCATCTGTTCAGATGAAAATAATATACTTGATGTGAAAAACACACACAGGTTTCTAAAGACAATTACATGCTATTGAGAACCTTAATATGTAGAAAAGTATGAGTCACTGAGACTTTGTCCAAGAGGTTGTTCCCAGTGCACAACTTGCAAGCATCTTGTAATTTGTCCTTTTTTTAATATCACTTTATCTTTTTAAAATTATTTTATTGTTGTTCAATTACAGTTGTCTGCATTTACCCCCGCCACTTCCCCTCACCTTAGTAATTTTGTTACTGAACAGAGGTCCAAGGGGGAGGGGATATTTGGCCCACCCAGGGACAACAAAAACTGTTAAAGAACAGCAAAGGAGCCCCACCCCAAGGACGGTATACTAATACCATCTGGACCACCTACTGGGCTCGATTGTCTGCCACCAGAGGAAAGATATCTCTCAATGATAGAGATCAGTGAAAAGGAAAGGAACTGATTATTTATTTGAAATACAAACTAAAGTTCACCACAAATACTTACAGTCCTCCCGGCACCCTCCACATGGCAAAAGGGAGCACTTCCAAAGCCTCGTGGTCCTGACTCTCAACCATGCTGTGTGGTGCCAACCAAGACACCAAAGCCACGTGGTCCTCTCCTTGCACTGCCACAGCTGCATGGTTCACTCTCCTTATACTGGCTGTGGGGGTCCCCACTCTGGCCAAAAGCATATGGTTCTCTCTTCTTCCAGAGGAACTGCAAAGGAGTCTGCACTCTTGCTAAGCCTTGTGGTTCCCCTTTTGCAAAGCTTCGAGGAGGTCTGCATTCTGCCAAGACCTCATGGTTCTCCATTCAATGACTGCTGCATCTCAGTTTTTATCCCCACACCAAGCTTCCTCTGCAGCCCCATTTCCAACTCTTCCCACAATAGGCTACACTTGTCAGAACTCCAATATCCTTCCAGCTTTACTGGGCTGCCATAGTGAGTCTGGGCAGGTGTGACCCCATGGCATAGAGCCAATCATCTCCAAGCTCTCACGCAGGTGCTGTAATCAGGGTCACTCCCTTCTCCCTGTCTCAAAGCATGGCCACAGCTATTTAACATATCTATTCAACCAGTTAAAGGTTATGGACATGTTAAATGACCATGCCAGAGGTGAGCTGCAAAGCTGTTGCTATGGAAAACAGTTCTCAATGACCCTGCTCCATTTGTCCCTTCCCCCAATTCACACCTGTGTTGGGGAAGGGGTGAGGACATCTTAATGTTTCCTGGACACCTTGAGTTCTGGACCCCATTTCAAATGACTTTTTGGGGCCCCCCTCTTGGCTGCACCCTGTTACAATTTCACTTACTTTATCAAAAGTGCAAGCTGTGACTCTTTTCTCTTCACCTTGTCAATGACAGGATTTTTCACATCAGGAATGTTTTTAGCATGACTCTACCCATTGTCTGGATTCAAATTGATCTCTGATGTTGCATTCTTGCATTTGTAAGTGGAGTAAAAAAAAGCACCAGTAGTAGTAACAATGATTTTGCATATTGTTACTGATTATGAGAACTGCAATTTGCTAAATATTTTAAAAGTAACTGTGACTTAAGTAGCATACAAATACATCAGGCTTAATAATGCATTAAGCAACATAGAACACCACTATAGCTAAGCAATTTCAAGAAGAGCAAAGGTGGAAGCAACACACTTCCTGATTTCAAATTACAGGGTGGGGCAGGAGTAGGTTTACAGTTTTTCCTATGGGAAATAATTCAATAATTAATAAATAATAATACCAGACTAATCTGTTTTGCACACTCACAAACATAAACCTACTTTTGCCCCTCCATGTATATTACAAAGCTTAGCAATCAAAGTAGTATGGTATTGGCATGCAAACAGATACATAGATCACTGGAACAAAATAGAAATTCTATAAATAAACCCATTCATATAAGGCCAACAAAGGCACCAAGAATACACAAGGGGGAAAATAGTCTCTTCAATAAGTGGTATTAGAAAAACTGAATATCAACATGCAAAAAAGTGAAACTGAATTCCTATTTTATACCAGTCTCAAAAATTACCTTAAAATGTATTAAGGACCCCATGTTAAACATATGCAAAAATTAACTCAAATTGGATTAAAGATTTAAAGATCTAATAAGGTATTAGTATTCAAATACATGTAAGGAACTCCTACAACTCTGCTGGGAACCCCCCTGCCTGGTTTCAGAAGCTGTAACCCCCATGGCTAAGACTGAGTGAGTGACCTTCAGATCATAAGCCACTAAGGAGACAGAGCTTATCTCCCTGGAAGGAGCATTGTGGCTCCTGCTCCCTTTTTCATAACTGTTCCCCAATGCTCAATCAGTTAGCCAATGACGGGTAAGATTCCACAAGGGGGGAATGACCTAAGACAGGCATGATCATGTGGAGGCCCCAGGGAAGGACTTGGGGGACTATGGAGGAAGGGGGTGATGGACCCTCGCCCCTCAGCTTTGATGAACCCTGAATCCCCATTCAGTCAACGAGAAGTCTCCTAAAATTCCTTGGCTACTGCCTCCTCTGCCTGACTTAAGCCTGAAATAATGACAGAGGAGGAGGCTGCAACCCTGTGCTGGAAAGGGGGCCCCCCACCCTCGGTGATCAGGCCTGAGAAAGAAAATGTAAAATCCTGTGAAGTCTGCTTTGCTAAGAATGCTTTTAGTTAAAAGATAAAAGGCCCAAGCAGGAAATGAGTTTGTTTCCCAAAGTTTTGTAGCCTTTTGGCTAACAGATCCTGACTCAGAATAGGCCCACATTCTTTGTATGCTACCTATTGTTTGATCCAACTGCCTGAGCTGACAATGATTAATGAACTTTACCTGTATTCCTGTGCAAATTGAAACCCAATAAAAGCTTGTCCAGGCAAGGGTTGGGACGCTCTCCCCTTGAGAGTGTAGCCAGGCTGCTCTGAGGTACTCCCCCTTGAGGGAGTAGCCCTGCCATCCCCTTTTCCTCCACAGGACTCGGTAGTCTGTGTGAATTTGTCTCATATCTCACCCATGACGCTGCGGGCACTGCAAGCCGGTGCTTGCGTCATAACTTAATAAGGAAAAATCCATAACAACATTAAGAAATAGGTGAAGAACCTAAATAAATATTTTCCCAAATAAATACAAATGACCAACTAGAATATAAGAAGATGCTTGACATCACTAATTGTCAGGGAGATGCAAATGAAAAACACAATGATATGCCACTTTATACCTGGTGAAATGTCTATTAGCAAAAAGAGACATGAGGTAAATGTTGGTGAGAATGTGAAGAAAAGAGAACCATTATTGGTGGGAATGTGTATGGGTGCAGCCACCATGGAAAATCGTATAGAGTGTCCTTAAAAAATTAGAAATAAAGGTACCGTATGAGCCAACAATTTCACTTATGGATATATATCCAAAAGAAATGAAATATCTTGGTTCTTATTTAAACAGTAGCAAGAAATGGTTCTGGTTGATCCAAATTTGGCACTCTCATTCCCCACAAAGTTTACAGCAATCATCTCCTAAGTCATCACCGCACTTTTCCACTCGTCTTCACTAAAGTATATTGTATTCTTATTTTATATCAACTTTCAGACATTTTACTCACTTCCTAAAATGTAAGTAAACACAGGATATGTCATTAATGATTTTGAAAGATTAAAGGACATGGGGGTAAATCATTGAGTCCCTAAAAAGTCCAAATGCCAAATCCAGGTGTCTCCATTCTTGGTACTGGGTGTACACCAGGAAGTAAATAAGAAAAATGCGCTGGAATCAAGGAGTTCATGAAAGGGAAGGAAATCAAATTATGAAATAAAAATTAAAGTGTAATATGATAATATGATATATTATTATATATTAATATATCATATATTAATAGAATATATTAACAATATACCGTATTATAATATAATAAGGGTCAAAAAAGAGCAATAAATTAGAAATATTTAACATCGCCTGCAAAAATAAGGGGTCACTTTTCATAGATGGAGCACAAAGGCTTGTTCTAAAAGATAAACAGGGCTTTGGTGGTCAGACACGTGGCCAGTCCACAAGGTGCAAAGTTTTCTGTGCCTCCTGAAGATTATAGCTCAGTGTTGTATATTGTTGCATATTTATTTATTTATTATTATTTCTTATTTTTTATTGTTATTCACGTACAGTTTTCTGTCTTTTACTCCTGTCCCAGTCAACGCCCCCTGTGCTCCCATCCTCCCTCCCATTTCCACCTCCCTTAGTTGTTGTACATGTGTCCTTTATACTTGTTCCTATAATCCCTTCCCTTCCCCCCCTTTAAATCTCCTCGCCTCTCCCCTCTGGTTACTGTCATCCCGTTTTCTATTTCAATGTCTTTGGTTATATTTTGCTTTCTTGTTTGTTTTGTTGCTTAGGTTCCTGTTAAAGGTGAAATCATATGGTATTTGTCTTTTACCGCCTGGCTTATTTCACTTAGCATAATGCTTTCCAGTTCCATCCATGCTGTTGCATAGGGTAGGAGCTCCTTCTTTCTTTCTGCCACATAGAATTCCACTGTGTATATGTACCATAGTTTTTTGATCCATTCATTTACTGATGGGCACCTAGGTTGCTTCCAACACTTGACTATTGTAAATTGTGCTGCTATGAACATTGGGGTGCATAGGTTCTTTTGGAATGGTGTTTCAGGGTTCTTGGGTTATAATCCTAGCAGTGGAATTGCAGGGTCAAAAGGCAGTTCCATTTTTAGTTTTCTTAGAAAATTCCATACAGTTTTCCATAGTGGTTGTACCAGTCTGAAATCCCACCAACAGTGAACTAGGGTACCCTTTTCTCCACAACCTCTCCAACACTTGTTGTTTGTTGCTTTGTTTATGATGGCCATTCTTACCGGTGTCAAGTGGTATCTCATTGTGGTTTTAATTTGCATTTCTCTGATGGCTAGTGATATGGAGCATCTTTTCATGTGTCTCTGAATCCTCTGTATGTCCTCCTTGGAGAAATGCCTGTCCAAGTGCTTTGCCCATGTTTTAATTGGGTTGCTTGTCTTCTTGGAGTGGAGTCATATAAGTTCTTTGTATATTTTGGAAATTAAACGCTTGTCTGAGATATCATTGGCAAATATGTTTTCCCATATCGTTGGGTCTCTTTTTATTTTAATGCTGTTTTCTTGAGCTGTGAAGAAGCTTTTTATTTTGATGAGATCCCATTTGTTTATTCTTTCCTTTATATCCCTTGCTCTGGGGGACATATCAGTAAAAATGTTGCTGCGTGAGATATCTGAGATTTTCATGCCTATGTTCTCCTCTACGATTTTAATGGTGCCATGGCTTATATGTAAGTCATTTATCCATCTTGAATTTATTTTTGTGTATGGTGTAAGTTGGTGCTTGAGTTTCATATTTTTGCACATAGCTGTCCAGTTCTCCCAACACCATTTGTTGAAGAGACTATCTTTACTCCATTTTATGGTGTTGCCCCCTTTGTCAAGTATTAACTGACTGTAGTGACTTGGGTTTATTTCTGGGCTCTCTGTTCTGTTCCATTGGTCTATGTGCCTGTTTTTCTGCCAGTACCAGACTGTTTTGATTACAGTGGCCTTGTAATACAGTTTGGTATCAGGTATTGTGATCCCTCCTACATTGTTTTTCTTCCTCAAAATTGCAGCTGTTATTTGGAGTCATTTATGGTTCCATATAAACTTTTGAAGTGTTTGTTCTATGTCTGTGAAAAATGCCATTGGTACTTTGATAGGTATTGTATTGAATCTGTATATTGCTTTGGGTAGTATGGACATTTTGATGATGTTAATTCTTCCAATCCATGAACACAGTATGTTTTTCCATTTGTTTGTGTCTTCCTTGATTTCATTCTTCAGTGTTGTGTAGTTTTCTGCATACAGGTCTTTTATCTCTTTGGTTAGGTTTATTCATAGTTATTTTATCTTTCTTTTTGCTATATCAAATGGGATTTTTTTTCTTGATTTCTGCTCCTGCTGTTTCATTGTTGGTATACAAAAATGCCTTTGATTTCTGGATATTGACTTTGTATCCCACTGTTTTCCCATATTCATTTATTAGGTTGAGCAGTTTTTGGGTAGATTCTATAGGATTTTCCATGTACACTATCATATTGTCTGCAAA
>PVKM010051236.1:0-10522 GCA_004027735.1 Carollia perspicillata
CAGGCCTTATGCTAGTTTGGGAGGTACAATGGCAAACAAGAAAGAAATAGCTGCTGTTCTCATGTAATTGATAGCCTAGATATAGACAAACAAGGAAACAGGCAATGAGAACATACAAGGGATCCTAACCCAGGCTTTGGGCTGGGGGTAAGGGTGGTTAGAGGTTTTCTAGGGGAACTGGCTTCACTTTTAGACACTCAAAAGGAATACATCTTATCCAAATCAGAGACACTGAAGTGGGATTGAAGGGAGTGTTTCAGGTGTCAGGGAAAGTCTGCAATAACCAGGGGCAGAAGAACATATGACACCACTGAAGAGCTGACAAGTGTGGCTGGAGCCTAGACACCGGGGCCAGGGAGTTGCTGGGAGAGGTTAATAGGCAAGGAGCAGGCCCATATCACCGCAGGCCTGTAGGCCACCATGTCTAAAAGTTCCAACTTCATGTGAGAGCAACGGGGAGCCATGGAAGGATTTAAAGCAGTGCAGTGTCTTCACTCGATTTTTCTTTTAGAAAAGAATCTGAGGCTACAGTGTAAATAGCTGGACAGAAAGACCAAGAGTATGGTCATGTTACTATAGACAGAACATAATGGGCTGAGGTAAGGTAACAGCAGAGAGGATAGAGAAAAGAGGGTAATTCAAGATATATATGGAGGAAGAAATACCAGATTTGGTGCTTAATTGAATATTGGAGAAGAGTCAAGCACTACCCCTGGGAAGCATCTTGGAAGAAGGTAATATCATTTGTTGAGATGAAGAGTAGGTGATAGATTGAAGTTGGGATAAAGGTGGGGGGAACTTGGTTTTGCAGATTTTGAGATGCCAATAGAACACTTACCCTTTCAGCAGACTGAAACACATTTCCATCAGGCCCTTGCACATGTGTGACTGGAGTTCAGAAGACACAGAGGTGAGGTATAGAATGGAGAGTCCTGAGTCTAAGAGTCAGTGACCAGTAACCCCAGCCCACAGATATGGAGACATGGCCCTAAAGCTGATACAAGGAACTTCCTCAGAGTCACTCCAGGCTGACCCTATTCCGCAGCCTTCGGCCAGGCACTGATTCTAGCCCTTGATATTTTGATTGTGTTTAATGATAGAGGAAGCTCACTTGAAGCTGTGTAGCTGGTATTTGTAAGCTGGGGAGAGGTTGGGGCTTTCTGGGAAGTGGAGGGAAAACTAGCACCAGGTGGAAGGCGCTGTGGTGTCACAAGACATATATCTGCACAGCTGGGGTCAGATGCATGAGTACCAGAGCCTAGGTCCAAGCAGTAGTGACTTTACCGCCTTGGGTCACTCTCAGTCATGTTACTCTGCCTTTACTACCTTCACAGCATTCACTGCTCTCTAAAATTAGCTTCCTTACTTGTTTCCTTGTTTTACTATCTATCCAAGACCCATCCTTGATGTCAGCTGTGTGAGCGCAGGGACCTTATATGTGTGGCTCATCAGAATTTCCACTGTGCCTAGAAAAGCATCTAGGTAAGCACCTGACACACAGCTTGTACTTAATAAGTATTTGTTAAGTGAATAAACAATTGGGTCCAGCTTGCTGAAAGGGCAGATGGGGCCAGACAAAGGCTGTTTTCTGGACAAAATTAAAACCCAATACTATGGCTCCTGCCAAGTAAGAGAAATCACATGTTTGGAAGCACTGGTATTCAGGACCTTTTTGTTTGTTTCCTTTGCAATGGAACATTTTCTTGTTTTGAGGATACAATATTGATGTCCTATGACAAAAA
The DNA here is from genome assembly GCA_004027735.1 of Carollia perspicillata. Taxonomy (NCBI): domain Eukaryota; kingdom Metazoa; phylum Chordata; class Mammalia; order Chiroptera; family Phyllostomidae; genus Carollia; species Carollia perspicillata. Next base: position 1,743 of record PVKM010051236.1, read on the forward strand.
CCAGATTGAAACAGCTGCAAAACATGTCATGAAAACAAAATTGATCAAAGATATTTTCATCATATACAGGAAAAATAAAGGGAAAAAAAATCCACCTCTGCCACAGTGACATGGAAATAATAAAAGGACACATAAACATGGCCGCAGATATTCCATTTCTGGAGCAGTTTGTTAGAGGAAAGAAGTGTCTGCAGATATTTTTATATTACCTTATGTGTGGAAATAAGTTGCTTATGTCTGATACAAAAGCCAAGGTATGCGGGAGCCAGCTTGTACTGGCTCATATCAGCTTGTGAAAGACAACTGTTAAGTTTGAGAATCAGTTGTTAAGCTGTTGACAGTTTGAGATCAGCCATGGTGGGACTATTTATAACACAAAAATTTTTTTAAAAGCCTATAGCGGTTTCCCCTCTTCCTGGAGAAGCAGTTGTTAAACATTTCCTAGCATAACACTTCATGAATAGTAACTCAAGCCACGGAAGTGGGTAAGACCACTCAGGATACTATGTGAAATGAAAAGGGCAGAGGAACATCAACATTTGAGACAAGCTAGAGAAAAAGATGGAGAAGAACAGTTAGAGAAGTGGGGAAACCCTTAGAAATGGATGTGATACAGGCCCAAAAGAGTGAAAAAGTGTTTCAATTATCAACCTTGCTAAATCCTCCCAACAGTTTGCTAGGGCTGCAGTAACAGTGTACCACACACCAGGTGTTTTAAACAAGGGATATTTATTATCTTATAGTTCTGGAGGTTAGAAATCTGAAGTTAAGGTGTTGACAAGGCCATGATCCCTCTGAAGTTACTGGGGAAGGACCTGTGCCAGCCCTCTCTCCTCGTTTCTGGTAGCTCCTTGTAGTAGCATAAATCTAATCTTCACATGGCATTCTTCTTGTGTGCATGTCTCCAAATTTCCCCTTTTTATAAGGACATCAGTCATATTGGATTACAGCCTGCTCCATTGCAGTATGAGCAGTTCTCAACTAATTGTGTGTGCAGTGACGCTATTTCCAAGTAAGGTCAGATACTGAGGTATGAAGGGTTAGGACTTCAACATATAAATTTGGGAGGACCCCCAAAAATTCAACGCATGACAGAGACCAAAAAAGATAAGGATTGAAAGTTGTTCATAGGATTTTTCAATAAAAGAACATCATGGATGATGTTGGAGAGATTGATATGTAATGTACTGATGGGCACATCGTGAGGGTGGGACAGGAAGGAATGGGCAGTAGGGAAGGCTGCAAAGGGGAGGAGAGAGTGAGGGCAGTTACTGCAGAGGCACATGTGCAGAGAGGAGTCTGAGATGAGAAAGGCTGGATGATGTTTCTCTGCTGAGAGGGAGGATCCAATAAAAACAAAGAGGTTAAAGATGCAGGGAAAAGAAGAGATGACTGATAGAGCCAAGTCCTTGGGGAGGCAGGTGAGGGCAGGATCCAGAGCAGAGCTATAAGAACTGGTCTAAGAGTCAAGGGAAGAAAGCTGGACATAGCCATGGTATGTTGGTAGGTTTGATGGCAGGAAGAAAAGGAAGTTCCTATATACTGACTTCATTGTCTTTGAGATAAAGAAATATGGTCATTCCTAAGGCTAAGAGTTATGAGATGGAGGTATGCTCAGAATTTTGAAGGAAGTGGAGAGTGAGAGAATCAGGGAAATGAAGAGTTAAGAAGTAGCACTAAGGGATAAGTAAGTCTGGAGGCCACAGCTTTACAGTACAACATCAATCCTTGTGGCTGGCAGAGTCCTCTCCACCCCCAAGAACTCCATAGCTCAGCTATACAGGGTGGCCAATGAGACTGGAAATTACATAAAGGTGGCTTATTAATCTGCATTACAATTCATGATTAGTTAATATTTTCCATTTCTAGACTTTATGGCTATCCTATAGATTCCAAAGAAAGAAAATATAGTTAGACTAAGCTAGGTTTGGGGTTTTAGTAGGAACAATGGGGTTTGTGCATGTTATCACACTAGCTATTCATGTGATAAATCAAGAAGCCAAAGTCAGATATAGAAGAAGCAGAGACAGGAGGAGGCTGCTCAGTGGAGGTACTTAAAAAAATAGCTGTGGTGGGATCCACGGAGTGAAAGAGCTAAGAGTGAGGAGCAGAGTCCAAGCATGGGAAGTTTTAAGATTTTAGATGTTGGAAGTGATGAGAAGTGAAGGCATGGCCATGGCACTAGGTAGTTGAAGCAGAGTGAAGCAGTGTGTGCTAGTAGGCTGGCCCCTTGAAAAAATATGCCTTATTTTTTAGTGTTTGCCCATCTCTATAATGTAAATATTCCAATTAGGACTGATTTCAAGCTGTCAGTGTTGATGTCACTGGTAGAGTTGAAAAGAGATGCACATTTTTATAAGCTGATAAAAGCTGACCCAGTACAACACTGAATGAAGATTGTTTTAGCCCTGGTCAGGTAGCTCAGTTGCTTAGAGTGTTGACCTGATACACCAAGGTTGTGGGGTAGATCTCCAGTCAGGGCACATACAAGAATCAACCAGTGAGTGCATAAATGAGTGGAACAAAGAAAATTGATGTTTTTTCACTCTCTCTTAAAGAAAATATGGGTGTGAAGAAATAGAGGGTATCTGAAGTCATCCAGGATGATGGCGGGGTGTGGGAGAAAAGAGAAAACTGAGATCAGTGGCCCGTCTTCCATCAATAAAAAGTGAGCTGAGAGGGGAGCAGAGCATGGTGACAAGGAGGAGAGGATGTGAGCCAGACATGCAGAGAGTGAATCTCATAGTGGAGTCATGACAGTCATCTTTAGCATGCACCAAGTTAGTGTAGACTGAGTGTTTTGGGCACTTGACATATATTTTTTCATTTAATTCCCAAACAACCCAATGAGGTGATGTCCTTATTATCTGAATTTTACAGACAGGGAACCTGAGCAAAAGGAGACTAAGTAATTTGCCCAAGATACCAAGACAATAGGGACTTAAACCACAGCAGTCTGGAATTCAAAGTGGTGGGTACTGCCCTGGCCAGTGTGGCTCAGTTGGTTGCAGCATTGTCTTATAAACTGAAAAGTCATGGATTCAATTCCCAGTCAAGGCACATGTCTAGGTCATGGTTTTGGTCCCAGGGTGGGGCACATATGAAAAGCAACAGATCAGTGTTTTTCACTTTGATGTTTTATTTCTCTCTTCCTTCCTCTTTCTCTGGAATTTAAAAATAAACAAAACTAGTGGCAGTTGACTAGAAGCTGCACTGGGTAATAGGAAAAGGACTGTGGTATGGGAGATTGCCCAGCTTCTACACCAAAAGGCTACTTCAGAGAAGGAATCACACTACCTCTCTACTGGGTCTTCAAAGAAGAGTCCAGCTCTGCTAGGGCAAGGAGGTAGCAGGACTATCTGTGAGGAGGATAGAACAACAGGGCTGACACGCAAAGGGCTCCAAGAAACTCAGTGAAAGGTGTGTGAGGGAAGAGAGGAATGAGTACTCAATCAGGGGCAGAAAATGTAAATCTGACATTTTCTGACATTCTCAGAAGTCAGAAAATGTGAGTCTATGTATGGCTATAGACTTTGATTGTTTTGGGTTCTGTGTCTTTGTTTTCTTTCTTTTTTTTTCTGTCAGCAACAGGTACACAGAGAGCCTATGGCCCTTTCCAACATCAGTTAAACCTTGTGACTTTCAGCCAAGATGGACACATGGGTAGATACACTTTGTTTCCTCACACAACCAGAAGAAGGACAACACCAATTTTTAAAAAAGCAACCAAAGCTGCCAAAAAATCAAACTGTGTAGAAGTCTGACAACTAAGGAATTAAAGAAGAAATATTCATCTGGACTGGTAGGAGGGGTGGGGATGGGCAGCTGGGGTAGAAAGGATGCATGGCAAAGCAGTGGCTGGTGGACTGGGCAGGTAAGGCAATGCAGTGGTGCCTGGAAGACTGCGTGGTCCCACATTTGCATGCACATAAACTGGGAGGAACAACTGGAGAACAAGACAGACTACACAACCCAGGGTTCCAGCACAGGGAAATAAAGCCTCAAAACCTCTGGCTATAAAAATCTGTGGGGATTGTGGTGGTGGGAGAAACTCCCAGTCTTATAGGAGACTCTGTTGGAGGGACCCATGGGGTCCTACAAAGTACACAAAACCACCCACCTGGAATCATCACCAGGAGGGTCCAATTTGCTTATGGGTATCAGAGAAAGTGACTGAAATTGGGGTGAAGGCTGAGCAAGCAGCATTGTTCCTGTCTGATCCCTTCCCCACATACAGTGTCACAATGCAGTGACATGAGTTGCCCTGACCTGGTGAATACCTAAGGCTCTGCCCCTTACAATGTAACAGGTGTGCTGAGACAAAGAAATATGGCCCCCAAAAAGAATGATAAAAACTCCAGAAAAAGAACTAAGTAATGAGGAGATAGCCAACCTATCAGATACAGAGTTCAAAACACTGGTAATCAGGATGCTCACAGAAATTATTGAGTATGGCCGCAAAATAAAGGAATAAATGAAGTCTATACAAAGTGAAAAAAAGAAAAATATATAAGGAACTAATGGTGAAGTGAAGGAAACTAGGACTCAAATCAATAATTTGGAACAGAACACAGAAATAAACATTCAACTGGAACAGAATGAAGAAACAAGAATTCAAAAAAATGAAGAGAGGCTTAGGAACTTTTGGAACAACTTTAAATATTTCAACATCCAAATCATAGGAGTGCCAGAAGGAGAAGAGAAGAGCAAGAAATTGAAAACTTATTTGAACAAATAATGAAGGAAAACTTCCCCAAGCTGGCAAAGGAAATAGACATGCAAGCCCAGGAAGCTCAAAGAATCCCAAAGAAGTTGGACCCGAGGGGGAACACACCAAGACACATTATAATTAAATTACCCAAGATTAAATATAAAGAGAGAATCTTAAAAGCAGCTAAAGAAAAGGAGAGAGTCACCTACAAAGGAGTCCCATAGACTATCAACTGATTTCTTACAGGCAACCTTCTTAAAGGAAAGGTTTCTTAAAGGACACCTTACGGGCAAGAAGAGGCTGGGAAGAATTATTCAAAATCATGAAAGGCAAGGGCTTACATCTAAGATTACTCTACCCAGCAAAGCTATCCTTTAGAATGGAAGGGCAGATAAAGTGCTTCCAAGATAAGGTCAAGTTAAAGGAGTTCATCATCACCAAGTCCTTATTATATGAAATGTTAAAGGGCCTTGTCTAAGAAAAAGAAGATCAAAACTATGAACAGTAAAATGATAACAAACAACTATCAACAACTGAACCTATAAAAAAAAAAAAACAAAGGCAAAAACAAAACAAACTAAGCAAACAACCAGAACAGGAACAGGATCACAGAAATGGAGATCACTTGGAGTGTTATGAGCAGGGAGGGGGTAGTGGGGGAGATGCGGGAAAAGGGACAGGGAATAAGAAGCATAATTGGTAGGTACAAAATAGACAGGGAGGTTAAGAATAGTATAGGGAATGATCTCATTATTAACAGGAACCTAATCAACAAAATGAACAAGCAAGCAAAGTATAGCCAAAGACATTGAAATTGAGAACAGGCTGATAGTGATCAGAGGGAAGAGTGGAGAGGGGAAGGGATAATGGGGAGTAGGGTGAAGGGTTTACAGGAACAATTATGAAGGACATATGAACAACAACAAGGCAGGAAGGCTGGGGTGGTGGGGAGGGGTGCAGGGACGATGCAGAAAACTGTACTTGAACAATAATAAAAAAACTGTTCATACATTTAAAAAAAAAAGAATAGTATAGGGAATGGAGAAGCCAAAGAACTTATATGTACGATCCATGGACATGAACTAAAGGGGAGAATTTTTGGAAGGATGGGGTGTGCAGGGTGGAGGAGGATAAATGGGAGAAAAAAAATGGGACAACTATAATAGCATAATCAATAAAATATACTTAAAAAATGCTTGTACTTGAGATTGATAAGTGATTTTCCAAATATTAACAGCAACTGTGTCAGTGGAGATACAGGAATCTGATTATCAAAAGTTATTATTAATAAATATTTATCAAATTGGCAAAAAGTGACGAACTTTGCTGAAGACAAATAAGCAAATGCTTATGAAAAGTAAGCACAACTGTTATTGCTATCACTGTTTAGCACCACAGGACTCCTCTGTAGCACCAGCATCTCTGTCACTGACTCAGTGCTCAGCTTTTACCTTGTACTAGTGAATCATGCTTGACTGAAACGGGGACTGCACTGTCTCATGTGGTAACCACTGGCCACCAGTGGCTGTGAGTGCTTGAGTGTAGCTAGTCTGAATTTGAGATGTGCTCTGAGTATAAAATACATGCCAGATTTTGAAGACCTGGTTTGAAAAAGAATGTGAAATATCTCATTAATATTTTTATATATTTTTATAAAAATATATTAAATAGTTTTATATTGCACATTGAAATATTTTATTTAAATAAAATATATTATTAAAATTAATTTCACCTGCTTCTTTTTACCTCTTTTTAACATGGCTACTAGAAAATTTAAAATTACACATGTAGCTCGCAGATGAGGCTCACATTCTATGCCTATTGCGCAGTGCTGGTTTCAGCTCTCCTATCTCTAAGGGCCAGGGCCTCTTGAGAGCTCTGCACAGAGTCAGGCTTAGGAGGTTTTTGATTGGGTTGTTGATTAGTTACCTCTGGGAAAAAGGTAAATTGAAAAGATGGTCCTTTAAAATTCTATATTGCTCTATCATTGGCATTTACATCCTGTGTACTCTATGTTTTCTAATTGTTGTGAAAGAAAAAAAAATCTGCCCTCATGGGAAACCGAGCCATGCCATCTGATTATGTTCTGTTAGGCCTCCTTGGAAGTACCTTAGAGGTTTAGACCCTGATTCTCCTATTGTCAGGCTGGTGCTTCTTTTCACTGTATCAACTCAGTTTGTTTCCAGACAATCTTTTTTTTTAAAGTCCATATCTTACTCCGTTGCCTTAAAAAATATTTTTAAGCTTAGTGTTGTATTCTGAGATGGAAGCTAAATGTTTTGTCTTCTGAGATGGCCAGGCCACTCTGGGCACTGTGCTAACAACCATCATGGGGAGTTGGACCCTCAGATCCTGCTTCAGAAGCAGGTTTTAGATGAGAAGGAAAGGGTGCTCCTGTCTCTCTGAGCTGGGGTCTTCTAGGCCTCACCTGGGAGTAGTATGAGAGTGACTGCATATGCTTCTGGAGAGCAGGCATCGAGGATAGCCTCTGCTATGGAAGGAATCTAGAGTGGCCAGAAGCCAGCCCTGGAGAGAAGCCCATGTAAACAGGAATACACTGTGTTTTATAAACCAAAAAATGGCTTTATCTATTGCATGCTAGGCTTTTTCTGTTTTCATTATCCTCCAGCCTTTAACAAAAAGGTGGGGGCCAGGGCGGAAGAAAGAGTGCTATGGGATGTTAAGAGATGGGTTTAAGATGAGGAGAAGGTATCATCCTCATCTTAGCAGCCTGGAAGTTCTGGGTGTGTAGGGGGCTGAGGGTCCTAGGCAATTGGTTAGCTTAACTTCAGGGTGATTTGGACCTCAAAAGTCATACTATAGGTTTTTTCCTTTTGGACCTGTTTCTCCAGGAAGGTATCCCCAAATGCCCTTCCTTGGGGAGGGGTGGGGGCAGAGGCTGCAGCAGCAGCAGCAAAATAGAAACTGAATTCTAACATTTCAGTAAATGGTCATGTACTTAATCCCTCGGTTTTCACTCAAGTACCTCACAGCCTCTCTTCCCTTATCATCCCTCCCTGCCCCTCCAAAGCTAGGCTTGGGGTCCTCAGATATGTAGCCCTATACTTTAGAGTTTCTTCAGAGTACTCCGGAATCTCCCAAACAGCTGCTGCCTCTATCACATTCCTATCCCTAGGAAAGAGGGCAGAACTGGGGACTCCTCCTCATCAAGAAATTCCCCCTCTCCTGCCGCAGGTAGAAAGATGGTTAACTATGACAAAAATACACAACAAGAACTGGTGAAGGATTATCAAATACTTGCCATTTTCCAAGAAGAAGCAGTTGGCTTAAACTGTGAACATTCTGTGTCAAACACTGTGCTAAGTACTTATTTGTTACATCATCAAATTCTCATTATGGTCCTGCAAGAAAGTTTTATTTTACAGGTGAAGAAATTGAGGCTCGGAATTCCCAAGCATCCAGTAAAAACTAAGCCGACCAGCTTTGGCAGGGCTGGGAATGAAGCCAAGGTGGTCTGACCATCAATCTATTAGCGGGTAGGCTACCTGCTTTTATTTGCAGAATAAATGACTGAATTTAGTAATGGCAGCTGACAGTGTGGGCACAGGAAGGACAGCATGTTGGTGTTTGGCAATGGCAAGATACCCAGCTGTCTGGCTTGGCTGAGGTGTGGCTTTCTCTGGAGGCTCTCATGATCTAGGTGAATGAATGGCCTAGGTGACTAGGGACTGTCCCTGTAGCTTTTTGTTTTGGGATTGGCTTGCACCCCTGGGGCAGAGGCCAGTGAACCTGCACCAGGTTTGGTCTTTCTCCTATGAGAAAAAAAATTACAGCTGATAAAGCAGTGTCACATTTTGTAGCCTCACCTTGGAGACATCTTTTTATTAAGGCTCTGTAAGGTGCTGAAATAGTCTCTCAGGTCTCATTTATTTATATTTACATTTTTAAAAAAGTATAGTATGGGAAATCTGTACCTTGTGCTTAATTTAGCTGTAAACCTAAAATTGCTCTTTAAAAGTTTATTTAAAATATACATACTATATTTTGTGTATAATTTTGCAGGACACATATGGAGTAAGTAAGCTTATTCTTTGAGGTCTTTTTCAAC
>PVKM010051237.1:0-10515 GCA_004027735.1 Carollia perspicillata
GGATCCACAGGGGATGGCGTGTCAAGGGCAATTTTAATTTACTGACTCTGCCACCTTCACCTGCTGGGCAAGGAGAATAGGTCTGTTTTGATGGTCAAGGACAAAATGCGGAGCGATGGAAGATGCTGTGAAAAGCGCCGGCAAAGCCCTTGGTTTTGAAGTGGCGGGGACTCGGGGGGACTCGGATCAGCTCTTCAAGCAATGCTGCTTTTCCTCAGGAGACCCAGTCGCCCAATGTGGGGAAGGGGCTGGAGTCCGGGGACCAGTCCTTTGTCCTGTCTCTCTCTGCCTTCTAACACATGCTTATTCCCCTTCTCATTCCACCGAGGATGTGAGGCAGCATTGCGTAAAAGGGATCAGGGTGAAAAAGGAGAAGGAAAATTTGGGCAATAGGAAGAGAAGGACACAAAACAAGATGAATTTGGTGGGAAGCCTGTCTCTAAGATGCATCACACACCGAAAGGTCTCTGCATCCGCTGGGCAGTGCCAAGCCAACCTGGCCCCCGAAGACTCTTTCTACTGTCGTGGAGGACAGCCTTGCCATCTCTGTGAACTACCAACAGGGAGTTTCATGGAGCGTTTCCTTGTCAAAGTCCTCAGTGCCTGCAGGTCTGGCCCAAAGCACAATTCCGTGAAAAAGCCATTCCTCAGAGGCCAATGCAAACGGATGCCTGTGAAAGGGGCTCCAATTACCGCCGCGGCAGGGGTTCACCCCTCAGAGGACCCGGCCTCTCTAAGCCTGCTTCCTACAGTCAGAGACATTGTTGAAAGCTGGGAGTTTCAGAAATTTAATCTTTACTGTATTTTTTCCATTACCAATTAGTTCCCTTATACCCCCTCTCCAGCAGTCACCACACTGTTGTCCACGTCCACGAGTCCTTTTTCCTTTTTGCTCAGTCCCTCCACCCCCTCACCTCCCTCCCCCACTAGCTGTCATCTGCTCTCCATCTATGAGTCTGTCTCTGTTTTGATTCTTAGTTCAGTTTGTTCGTTAGATTCCACGTGTAAGTGAAATTGTATGCTATTTGTCTTTCTCTGTCTGGCTTATTTCACTTAGCATAGTAACCTCCAGGTCCATCCACGCTGCTGCAAAGGGTAAAATCTTCATCTTGTTTACAGCTGAGCAGGATTCTATTGTGTAAATGCCCCATAGTTGTTTTATCCACTCAACGACTGATGGACTGAAGCTGGGGTTTTTGTTGAGAGTTTTCCCTAAGTGCCTCCAGGAACTTTCCAGTCCTTAGAATTTACGAGATGCATAAAATATGCTTAGAACAGTGCCTGGCACATAGTAGGTGCTCAATAAAGTTTATTGTCACTGCTGTTGGTTTAGAGCTAAGGTGCCCAGTGGAAACCCACTCTTGCGCTTGCTGCAACCTCAAAAGCTTTTTGTTAAGAAGAGGCCTGTTTTAGAAGCATTTGCAGGGGATACGGTGTTGCTAATAGGTGGATTATTGAGAGATTTGCTGCAGAGCCACACAGAGCTCAAGGCATCCTAACGTGTGCGTGTTTGAGGTTCGAGGAAAGATGCAGGGAAGAGAGAGGAGGAGCGCGGGGTCCTTCTGCAGAAGGGAGAACCAGAGACTGCGGGAGAGGCAGGGGGCGCGCCCAGGGATGCTGGCCTGGCTGAAGGCAGAGCTATGCCACCACATGTTCATGGCCCCGGGTGGCATGGGAGCCACCTTCCCGTCACCTCCGGATTAGGAAGTAGGTACCGTTTAAGCCTGGCAGGTGTTTGAGGGCTTTCACAGTATCATTTTGGAGAGGAGTTCAGTTCTTCAGCTGTGCTGTTGATTCTAAATTGTACCGCACACTTCGTGCTCTTGAAAAACTGGCTGCCACCTCCAGAGCTCAGCTGGAGGCATCTCAGGGTTCATCTGATGGCCCCTCATCCTCATCTCACAAAGGGGACACTCGGCTCCACTGGGGATGGTAAATTAACAATAGATAGGACGACTAGCTGGGAGGCTGGCTCCCAGGCCTGCTCACTTACTGACACGTTAATTACTAAGTGAAATGCCACAAATGATCTCCATGTGCGTCAGGAGGGGATTGGTTAAAGACGTAATGGTAGAGCCATACGACAAGATGTACGGGAGGAAACATTTTACTGCAGACCATTAGAAAAGAATGAGGTGGATGGGCTTTTATTGAGGCAGAAGGATGTCTATGACATATTGATGAGGGAAGGGAGCACTTTGCAGAATTGCATGTTTATGTATGTGTGTATCTGTTATTGGGCAATAAAGCATTAGTGATGATTCTTTCCCAGTGGTGAGACTTTTAGATTATTTTTACTTTCTTCTCGCCGTTTTGTGTCGAGTTGAGCCTTTTGCCTTTCAAGGAGTATGGATTCGTTCGAATGAGCTGTGTTAATTTTGAAAACGGTTCATTGCTCATTTATAATAGATCTTTAAGATCATCAAAGAAGTACACATTCAGAGTGAAATACTATTTTTTAGAACTAGAGAGAAAACATTCCCACCCACTCCCACCCTCCTGAGCATCACGAGCCACTGCCAGGCTTGTTTCCTGTACATTGTGCTGGGTTATAAAAAGAGCCACTGCTGAAAACTGCATAAAACTTTGTCTGGTCTACACACCAGCATTTACTGAATGATCTTCCTGGATCTGGGACATCTAGTCCTGGTTTTTCCTTCAGACACATCAGGGGACAAAAATATTTACTAAAGACTTTGTTTCCTAAGAATATTTAATGGCATGTTATGAGGTGAAAAAAGTAGGGCATAAAACTCAATGGATTTTAAATTACACGTGTTTCTCTGTGTGTGTCTGTTTGAGGGACTGAACAGGCACGAACAAGTTCAGAAAGATGCACGGCAGGTTGTTGGCCTCGGAGGGAAGCCTCTTAGTTCTGTTTTACAGCCGGTATTTGGTTTTCGAATTTTTACTGTGAGGAAGAAGTGCGTGTCTAAGGACGGGCCTGTTTGAGGAAGTTCCCACAAGATAAAAAGTGCAGTTAAATCCTGAAACACATACAACTTCCCAGCAAAACACACAGGGAATACACGTAGCCTTATGGCGAGTAGGATTTTGAGCTATATTTTTACTCTTTTGTATTTTCTAAATTTTCTACAGTAAACAGCCGCAGCTTTTATAGCCAGAAAGTAAACCACAGCCATTATTATAAATTCCTAAGATGCCTAGGTGACCCCCAAACCTAGGAAACAGGATAAACCTACTTTAAACCACGGTTAGTTGCGTTTCCGATCTGTGTTCTTCAAACGCTAGACACTTCTTCACTTGCGGCAGCTCTCAGTGTGAAACATGGGTGCCCTTGTCAATCTGAAAAACGTTCAATAAATACTCACTATTCCACGTGTGTTTCCAGACTTTCTGACACTCGGTAAGGTGTTCGCTGCGCTGGAGGGTGAAGAAAAACGTATCGAGCCTCGTGTTTGAACTTGAACGTGCTGTTTAAAAGCACATTTCATTGGGGGGACAATAAACACCATAGTTCCACTCTGGAAAAGGGTTTGGCAGCTCAGCCAGTGAGACACGTGTCTGCCACACCGTGATCCCGCTCCCAGGCGTCGACCCCAGAGAAATGAAAGTGTGAGGTCCAGACACGGCTTGTACACAGGGGTTCACAGCAGCGCTACTCATAGCAGCCCCGAACTGGAAACCACCCAAATATCCACCGACAGGTAGAGGGGCAGACGGTGGTGTATCCATAGCCGAACACAACAGAGAAGGACAGCCAATCAGTAACAAGAGACGAGAGGACGAGTCTCCCGAGGGCACGGAGGGAAGGAGGCAGAGACGAGAGTGCACGCCCCACAGCTCCATTTTGATAGGGTTCTGGAAGCGGCAGAAGTAGGCTATCGGGACGGAGAGCGGATCGGGAGTCGGGGGGGAGGTTCCTGGGGCTGGGATGAGCGGCGGGACTGCTCGGCCGTGAGGGAATGTTCTGCGGTGGTGGAGATGGGCTGTACCTCGGCCGTGGTGGTGGCTCCGTCCATACACAGACATTTGTCAACGCTCATTCAACAGTCCACTCACCGTGGGCACATTTTGCTGTATATAGATGATACCTCTGTAGAGCTGATTTTTTAAAAGTGAGTTTGGTCTATGCAGGGCCAGCTAGATAATTAAGAATTCGGGTGGCAGCAGCAGAACATCTAAACCAAGCCCAGGGCCCTGATGGGGAAGTGTGTGTGTGGTGGGTGGGGGGTGCTGCCCAGGCCCTACGCCCCTGAAACTGGCCCCGATTCTATTTCCTGGCGTTTCAGGCACCTTCAGATACTGTGTATGTGTGTGACAATACATATATAAGATCTCGCTACAAATGCTATTTTTAAATTCACTTTTTTAAACTCAGTGATAGGCTGAGGTCATCTCTCCAAGCCAGTAAATCTAGCTCAACAGCATTCTCCAGGGAGAGTTCCTGGTGCGGGGGGCGGGGTGTGTGTTCATCAGCACGCTATCACTGGCCTACCACCCTCCTTCTGCAAGCCTGTTAAGATGTTTTCCATTTTTCACAAGTAGCAGGACCCAGCCCCCACACGGTGTGGGGCTCTGTGCAAGAAAGATTTGCAGGCCTGTCCCAGCAGCCCGCCCCACCCCACCATCTCTGACTGTGCGACTGTGCGCAAAGGTTGTTTGCCTTTCGCATTTCCCTTCCCGCTTTCTTTTTTTCTTGAGCTCTAACTAGAGTCTCTGTAATCTACTGTCTGTAGTGCAGAGGCCTCCACCCCACACCCTCCCCCAGAGCCCGTGGGACCTGGCTCCTGGCCCCCGAAGGAGGTCTTGCCACTCCAGGGCCTCATAGCCCGCAGGCTGGAAAGCGAGGCTGCAGCAGGGGCTCCTCAGGGCCAGGCAGTCCATGCCCCTGCCCCGGGAGGACTGCCGCTAAATGTTCCCTGCTTGCCCCCCAACCCCGCAGCTGAGGGCTCAGGGGCGCCCTCTGTCCATCAGGCAAACATTTCCGCACTCGTTGGCCACTCAGTGCCATTGACCATCATCAGGGCTGTTTGAAAGAGAAGCGAACGGTGGCCTCTGACCAGCTTTGTGGCCTCAGGAAAGTCACCTGATGCCCTTGGCTTCCACTCTCGTGTACAGTGCAGTGCTTTTTAGGGTCCTGAAGGTTTTGTCCAGGCCCATGTGTCTGGGCCTGTCTCTGTCCCTCCAGAGCAGGAGGCACTTTCCTCAGCTCAGAGGGACTTGCGTCTGTCCTGAGCAAGTGTCTCTTCCGCCAAGAGAAGACAAGCCGAGGAGGAGGGGCTCCCATGGGAGGGGCCTGCCCTGGGAGCAAGGGCGACTGACCAGTGAAACCTTCCCCCCATGTGTCTTGGCTGGACGGGTGCTTGGTGCCGTGTTAGCCCATGCTTTGGGCAGTCCGGATGGAGGAGGCCTCTCAGGCCCCGTGTGGCCTTTGGTCACTTGGGAAGGAGCACTGTGGTTGACCAGCAGTCCTGCCTGCGGAGGAGATTTGTACAGTGTCAGTGATCAGCAAAGCAGGCGCTAAAGGCAATGAGGACAGATTTCACTCAGTGACAACTCCTGCACCTGGGAGGGGAGTCTGGAGACAACTGAGCTCCACTTCGATTATTCAGAGTGTCTGGGCGATTTAAACAGAGTCGGGCAGTGAGGCTCAGGGGGAGTCAGGGGAGGGAGAACCGTAGAAAGCATCAGGGCAGAGGGCTGGTCGATGACTGGGCCAGCTGTGCGTCTAACTGGCATTTATCACAGTTAGGCTTCCGCCCTCCCACAGAGACAGGGAGGCTGGAGTGCGTCCTCCCTGGCGACAGTATTCAGAGGAATGGCTCTCAGGCCCTTGGGAAAAGCACCCTGAGCTGCAGGAGATGCAAAATACACCTCAGAGGGGGAGAGAGAGGGTTGGCAATGCTTTAAAGTAATGTAATATAACATTTAATTTAAAACAAAATAGTTTTAAAATAATCCCTCCATCAAGAGGGTGGTCACGGGGCTTCCCCACCTGATGGCTAGAAATAACGGTGAATTCTTTCATCCGCCTTGAGTGTTTTCCAGACAGGGACTCGGGGGCTGGGTCTTCCAGGATGTGGCCTGAGGCTGCTGGCAGCCACAGCGGACCTCCCTCAGGTCTCCTCATGCAGGGGTTCGGACCGAATGGTTCATGATGAGGTTTCTGCAGCTCCCAACACAGAGGACTTGCCTTTCTTCATCTTTACTCTAGGCTGGTGGTCTCCAGATGGGAACAGGCCCAGGGAGACTCCAGGGAATCGATTCCAGACCCTCGACCCTCCTTCTGTGACCCTCCCCCAGTCCACCTCCTTCTGGACCCCCGTGCATAATCACTCTTTGCCCACTTGACTAAAATGATGAAGACCTAACCCACCCCTGATCCCACTGGACAAAAGAAATACCAGGGTAGCAACAAAGGGACTGCTTGAGGCGTCAGAGCTGGTGGTGAGCAAGTAAGCCACTCTGAGACAGATAGATCATTTTGCAAGGCAGATGGTTTCTGGTTTTTAATTTTTGGCAGAATCTTGAAAATCAGAAAGTAACTTGACGCTGGATTGTTTTGTGCTATTTTGCATCTTGCTTGGATGCAGCTGGAAGAATTGAGTGGCATCACTGTAAAAAAAAATTCCTCCCGGCCCTAGCTGGTGTGGCTCTGTTGGCTGGAACATTGTCTGGTAATCAAAGGGTTGCCGGTTCGATTCCTGGTCAGGGCACATGCCCAGGTTTCGGGCTTGATCCCAGGTTGGGGTGCACGCAGGAGGCAGCCAAGCGATGTTTCTTTCTCTCATCGAAGATTCTCCCTCTCCCTCCCTGACTCTCTCGAATGAGAATAAAATAACCCTTTAAAAAAATTCCTTCCAGGCCCATCTAGTCAGTTCGCACACGTATAAAAAAAAAAAGAACAAACAGGATGCTAATGCCTATCTTCTTTTAGGAAGAAATAATATCCATCCACAGACACATTAGCTAAACGCATGGTTGGGAGGATCTAAATACCTCTGTAAGAGAAAGGTACACTTCCTATAACATTGGGCTTTTTGTGGTGAATAATTAATTATCAAGATTACATTACTCATGTTATTTTAATTTGTTGTTAATAATAATTATAATAATTGTAACATAATGTAGGGGAAATTTTTTTATCAAACCCTGATGACTACAGGAAATGGTAAAGTTTTAACATTTTAATTTTTATGCATTTTTGTTTCAAAGCATGATAGGATGATTACTATGAGACTTAAAAGCATGACGATACACCAGGATATCATTATACAGAGGGAGTAGAATAAGAGTTCAAGAAGAAGAGGGAATAATGTAAAATTATGAGCTGTTCAAGGAGGGCTTACTCACATATTTTAAAAATAGGTGATGGTGGCATACTGCAAGGGAGGCATATTTTTATGTCTACTGGCTCAGTTTTTTCAGCTGGGCCAGAGAATTAAACTGACAGGAGACAGATTAACAAGAGACATGCATACACATTTGCTTAAGTGTTACGTGACATGGAAGCCCGTGTAAGGAATGGAGACCCAAAAAACAGTGGGCCCTATGCGCTTTCATAGCAGGTTGAACAAAGAGACACCGTCGTGGAAAAGTAAGCAAACTACCTGGGGGCCAGAGGAAGACAGTCGCCGACCTATTTTAACGAGGTCTGTTTGTACAGAACCGTCTCCACCCCAACTTCCTGTCCTTACTGACACTTCCCTTGCGGCACACGGAGGACATATTTCATAAAGCAGGAATTTCATCTCCTGCTTTTAAGAAAAAAGAAGGAAGGTCAGAGCGTTTTTCTTGTATTTGCTGTTTTTTAAGTGCCTTTAACTCCCACTAATCCTCGTGCCGAAGCGGCATATTTTGGGGTGGCATGGTCTGCCACCCTTTGATACCCACGTTCACAGCGGCACTAACAGCAGCTGAAACGCGGAAGTGATCCGTTGACCGGTGAACGGATGGGCAAAAGGTGGTGCCTATCCCACCTTGATCAGGAAGGCAGTTCCGACACCGGCTACCACATGATGAATCTTGAGGACGTCGCTCTAAGTGACATAAGCCAGCGGCAGACAGACAAGGCCTAGATGACTCCCCCTCCATGAGCTCCGTAGAGCCGTCAAAATCATAGAGATGGAGAGTAGGACGGTGGTTCCCAGGGGCCGGGGCGAGGGGTGTGGGGGCGCGTTGTGAGGCCGGGACAGTTTCAGTTCGCAAGATGAGAAGAACGGTGGGGACGGGTGGCGGTGGCTGCGTGGCGACGTGAGTGTGCGTGTGAGCGTGCTCAGTGCTGCTGATCGGCAGGTAGACATGGCTAGACGGCAGATTTTGGATTGCGTGTATTTTACCACAGTAAAGACATTTGCAGGAAAGGAAGGTTGCTATCCAAGTTCTGCCCACCAGGTTCATCTGAAAGAATGGTGTGAGTTTAAAATATGATGCGAATATGAAATAGGCATCCCATCTGCTGCACCAGACCCCTGACGATGCGTTTTGGAAAAACGACTGGAGAACGTGCGAGGGCCTCCGAAGCAGCAGCGTTCTGGAAACCATTCCGGTAACACAGGGCGAGTGGACCTCACCCTTGGTCTCGGTCGGCCCAGGGCTCGGTTTCGTGTGGCCTGCAAACTGAGCGTGGTGTTTACATTTTTATTTTTTAAAGATTTCATTTAGTTATTTTTAGAGAGAGGGGAAGGGAGGGAGAAAGAGAGGGAGAGAAACATCAGTGTGTGGTTGCCTCTTAGGCACCCCCCAACTTGGGACCTGGGCCCAACCCAGGCAGGTGCCCTGACTGGGAATCGAACGAGCGACCCTTTGGTTTGCAGGTCGGCACTCAACCCAATGAGCCACACCAGCCAGGGCACATTTTTTAAAGAGTTGGAAAAAGGTAAACATGAGACTCTTTGTGACACATAAAAAAAGTATGAAATGCGCACTTTAGCATCCATAAATAGAGTTTGAGTGGAGCGCAGCCACACTCAGCCGTCACACAGCGTCTGCAGCTGCGTTCACAGTACTGAGCACAGAGGGGCAGTTTCAACAGAGACTGCGTGGCCAGCAGATTCTAAAAGACTTACCATCTGACCATATACAGGCCAGGGTTGCCGGTTGCTGGCCCGGACCCCAGACTCAGGAAAGCTGCCTCGTGGCTCCAGCTGTGCCCTGAAGTGGGGATCAATCATTTCACCTCTCTCGTTTAAAGAAGTCAAACTGCTCGGACAAAGTGGTCTTTCAGTTCTCTTTTGGCTTCAAACACTTGGAAGTCTGGGGAGAGCAATTCATACTCAGGTGTTAATGGCTGAAACCTCCCAGGAGTACTTGCCTGTAGAAATGACCCCTGAAGAGGCAGTTCCTTCTCAGAAATAAAGTGCTAACTAACAGCAGGGTCTCAGGCACTGGCCATGGGTGGAAGGCAGTGGTGATTTTGGCAAAGGGGCTCTTCCCAGTATCATGCGATTTTGGTGTTTGTGGTGAACAGACGAAGGTTTGTGCAAATCAGTCTGTCCAGTTACAAACGTCCACCAACCTCCCCAGAGGCCAGTCCTGGTTCGCTCTAAGTCTACAAGCTTCCTGGGCCCTGTGGACGCCTCAGGGTAGACCAGACACAGAACAGAGCAGAAAAGCACTGAGCTGAAGCTAGCCCCACCCCTGGTGCCAGGCTAGGTGGCTGGAGGGGCACAGCAAGCTTGCTTTTCATGTCCTCATGTGAGGCCCTGGCAGGGAGCCGTGGAGAGGCCACCTGAGTTACAGGCAGATCAGCGACAGGCCACAGCCGGCACTCCCTGACGTTCCAGGTCCCCTGGAAGAATACAGCGTGACCTTCTCCCTCACCCACACTGGGGGTCTTTGCACTGGGGTGTTGACCAGAGGGTGCCCAGTAAACAGAGGAAGGGAGGACTGGGCGTTCAGGGTCTCCCCCTGCCTCTCCCCAGCTTCCCCCTGCCAGGCAACCAGCCGTCCTCTGCCTCCCCCTGGGTCCAATATGGTGAAGCTGGCTTTCATGGAGGGAGAGGCTGGGAAGAGTTGCAGGGGGACGTGGCAACCCAGGGCCAGCGGGGCCCCGGCCTGGATGACAAGCCGGCCCTGGGCCACTGCAGAGGGCCCTGACTCCTTGTTCCGGCCCCACCTGATTGTTGAGGTCCCAGGCCTGGGATTTTCAAAATGTTTAATTTTTCCAAAGAAACCAGAAATCTGGAATTATATGTGGAATCTGATTTTCAAATGTTCGTAGTTCATTTAAAAAAAAACAACCCGTGTGCTGGCCTTAAAAAGCCGAACCGTAGATTAGATTACATTTGGGCTCCAGTCTACCGGTTTGGCACCTGTGCGAAGGAAAAGCCTTGACCGTAGACTCAGGGGCTGGACAGGTGTCTCCCTCAGGCCCTGACAGTGTGGCCTGAGGGCCTATCCCAGGAGCCGCTGAATAGTGATTCTTTTCATCTTCAAAGTGGGGTGACGGTCCCGGACTTTGCAGGCAGCAGGGGGCTCGGCTCCTCGCCATACGTACGGGGAACCATCCCCGTGAATGTCCCTCTTTTCCTGGCTTGGAAAGGCGGCCGC
>PVKM010051238.1:0-10514 GCA_004027735.1 Carollia perspicillata
CCAACTGAGAAAACTATGCAGATGTGAGGCGTGTGGAAGTGCCTTCAGCCATTTCTCCTCTGAAGGCATGAGAGGACTCGCTGGGTCAAACCTCTGGAATGAGAATAGTGTGGGAAAGGCTTGGTTAGGTCTGTATCCTTACACATAGAACTTCCACACACACAAAAATATAAAAGTGAAAATAATGTATGAAGGCTTGATGAAAATTAATTCATATATAATTTTCTAGAAAATTTTTGACATTAAAGGTTGATAATAAAATTATAAATTATGTGTAAGGGTGGATATAAGGGGACTAAATGGTAATAGAAAAAATACAATAAAAATTTTTTAATTGTAAATTATGTTTACCAAGCTTCTTTCTTTTCTTACTCTCCAGTGCATCATTGTACAACTTAAGCAGGTCCTCTGCATGGGTAGATTCCCAGTTTTTTACAGATATTTTATCCCAGTATAAGTGGGCCTGTGTGATTCAAACTTTTGTTGTTCAAGGGTAAACTGTAATTACTTAATAAGTAATAAGTCCATTATATATAGTCTTCCTTTCTTACTGTATACGCCTCCTTTTTCCATCCTTAAAAATATTTGAAGTAAATTTTATGTTTGTCAAGTTTATGAAAGGATAAAGTTTCATGTGAGCTATTTTTAATTTTAAAATTTTGCTTTTTCTCTTGACTGATATACAGTAAATAGTCATTGATTTACGAAGAGAGACCTGTGATAGGACAAAATCTAAGTTGGGGATGTTCCCTCTTGTGATAGTGTTGGAAAGTAGGTTTTCCAGGATTCATTTTTTCTGTTGTTCCATATTAAAATTCACCAGTAGCCTCACTTGTATGTGATTTGGAAGGCAGAAGCAAAAAAGACATTAGTCAAATATTGGAGCCACCACCATACAGGGGGAGACAGAGATGCATGGGGGCTTTGAGGACACCGTCTTCCAGCTGATTTCTTACCCTTCAACTCTTTGATTTTCATTTCCTTGGAGGTGTAGTTTTCCTCTGATATCTTCACAAGATCTACATCAAAAGACCCATCAGAGTGTGGATTAGTCGTGAGCCCTCTTGTGTCCACCAGGAAACTGATTCAGACTTTTATGCTTGGGAGTATTCTCTGATTTTCTTCTCTGGGTTCTATCAGCATAAATTTGTATAGGAAACACCTTATTCTGTCAACAGTGCTGATGAATGCATTTTCCTGATGGCCCATGTTGTCTGCAATGGTGCCCTCAGAAAGCAACGCTGGACGGCGTGTCTCTGCTGCGTGTGTGGTGGCTGCCTTGAACCAGCGCCTCCAGTGACAATCAGCACCTCCCTCCCGCCGGAAGGCTGTGGGTGTTTTCAGTTGCTTGTAGCTGCATGGAACCCTCAGTACATTTTCAGTCATGTGTGACTGTGTGATTAAAACCATGCACATATTTTTCAAACTAACAGTTATGCAGTTGCTTCATAGAAATATTTTATTAACTGTTTTTTGAGCCATAGAATGCTAACAAATATTGTTCTTCTTGTGATGATATATTAACATGTTCCATTATAATTATGGAATTTCAGATGAATTTTGCAGTTTTCAGTTTCATTATTATATATTATGAGACAACTTTATCGTGTGCATGTAATTTCAGGTATTTTTTTTCCTCAGGCAAATTTTACTTTGTACTCTCTTTTTTAATTAAAATATCTTTTAAATATTTTATTTATTTATTTTTTAGAGAGAGGGGAAGGCAGGGAGGAAGAGAGGAGAGAAGCATCGATTGGTTTTCTCTCACATGAACTGTAACCCAGGCATATATACGTCCTGACCAAGAATTGAACGAGCTACCTTTCGCTTTGCTGGATGATGCCCAGTCGAGCCACACTGGTCAGGGCTATATTTTATTGTTTTATAGTTACAATTTTTGTCATATAACTAATTTATTTTTCATTCTTAATACCAAAAATGGAAATCATGGTTTTCTCAATGCTTTGTTGCCAGTACCTGGCAGGGTTGCACCAAGTCAAAAAAAGAGGTATAATGAATTCTAATCAGAATGACCACAAACCTTCAAGGACTGTGAGGTATGACAGTAACATGATGCTCAAAAGCATTTGTAGGATTTTGGCTTCTGTTAGTTGATTTGAATGCTTTTCAAGGAAACAAGAATGTTTCCTGTACTGAATGCTGTGAGGAAGTAAATTTTATTCTATCATTGGTAATCATAATCATTTTCTAGAAGGGAAAATAATTTAGTGGAGCTAAAGATAATTCGTAAGACACTTCAGTCAGTAATATCAGTAGGAAGAGCGGAATATTGGTCATTGTTATGATTTGGAAACATATCCTTTACCATTATATGATAATGATATGGACACAAAATATGCTTACAAATACCTTGGTGCATCATGGTCACTGATTGCCTTTAATGAAGAAGTGTGTGACATTTCTCTCTCCATAAGATAAGACCGCCCTTACAATGAGAACAAGGTCAGTTCTTGGTCCTCTGCAACAGCTTTTGTTTTTCCTACCTTTTATCTAAACACGTGTATGTCCTACAGTATTAGACACAGTTTATCATAAAATATCTTAGTTAAATAATTGTCGCAGCCCGCTGCGGCAGGGGGGCTTGTAAGTCAGGGTGAGGGATGTATACAGAGAGGTCCAAGACTCAGCTGGTCATGGCGAGTTTATTGAAAGAGCGCAAAGCTTTTAAGCACCGTGCCTCAGAAGCTACAAAGCGTATCCTTGAGATAAAAACTTTCAAGTTCCCACAGGACAAGGTTCTCATTAGCTCATACTTTCTTGCACCTGCGGAGAAGGCCATGCCCTCCCCCTGTGCATGGGAACAACCAGATAATCAGCAGTTGGGAGGTAGTCTGGGCCCAGAATGGCCTTGAGGCTAGAAACCAGGTTTCCACACCACTCTCGCGGTGAGAAACTCTCTCCTTAACCCCTTATGGCCGCTGGGCCCCTACAAATAATAGTTCACTTCTTAATATACCACATAATATATTTAATATTGCCTTTAGGTTTCTACTGAGGCCTATATGTTTCAATAAATTGTGAGGAAACATAAACTTAGCAAAGGAGAAACACTAGACAATTATTATAAACAGCCTTTACTTCTCACAATACATTCTTGATGCTAATGTTTTTTTAAAAGATTTTATTTATTTTTAAGAGGTAAGGGAGAAAGAAAGGGGAGGAGAAACATTGATGTGTGAGAGGTTCTAGAGATACATTGCTCAGTTGCCTCTCACACACTCCCAGCCCAGCACCTGGTCCGCGACCCAGGCATGTGCCCTGACTGGGAATCGAACTGGCAATCTTTTGGTTTGCAGGCTGGCACTCAATCCACTGAGCCACACCAGCCAGGGCGATGCTAATGTTTTAACATCCTTCTTTGTCATGTACTTCAGTGTTGTCGTGCCCAATTTAGCACATATAAACAACACAGTGTAGGATTAGGATTTTTACTTTTTTGGTTAAAGAAAAAAACACATCAATTTTGCACTCACAAGTAACAGTGGGATACAGTACTTGATTGTCCTGGGTCTGCACTTATGTCTATCTTCTCATCTTCTACATATGGTATATGGGCGATGCTGCTGTCCACCAGCAGCTGTTCACAGAGTCAAAACAAGGGTCAGGAAGGAAAAAGTAGTAACAGGAATATTCGCAAGAAGGGGGTTTCGGGAAGCACCGGCCGCTGCTCAGCAGCAGCAGAGGTGTGCAGGAAGGTCTTGCCCCTCTGCTCGAACGCCTGCAGCAGCTCCTGGATCTCATTCTCTCTGTCCTTCATGTGCTGAATGCACTGGCAGAGCTCACAGATGAGGATAGCCCTGGGGATGGAAACATCGACCAGGCCTCTTCGTGGTTGTCCTGGACATCACTGTTGAGCAGGTCTGCTCTCTGGAATTCAGATCTCGCACTACCTGGTAGTTAGTACACTCTCTCTGCAGTTGAGAATCAGGTCCAACAGCTCTTTGTGTGGGAAGCAGTTAGACCGATGTGAGCAGAGCAAGGACAATGGGCTGCATATAGAAGGTCAACAGGGCAGAAAGTCCTGGGTGCCTGGCAAAGTGCAAAACTGGGAAATCAAGGACCTCGCCCCCAGGGGAACCTTTCCTCCCCTAGCATATTGCTGGCATGCAGTTTAGACCCTTCCTTGACCTTTCTTTCCCTGCCATGTTGGTAGTCATTTGGGTTAGACACACTTTACAGGGGAACAAACTAGGGAGCTGGAGAATAGCCCTTAAGCATTAAGTCTCCAGGAAAATGAGATTTTGACCCACATCAGATACATCCAGGCCTCAGTTGTATTTTGGCTCCAGGCACAGAAAACCAGACAGGTGACTCCATGGCAGACCTCAGGATCAGCTGCACTGACTAATGACCCTCCCATCCGCCCCTTGACCAATCAGTAGAGACTGCAACCAAGAAAGTACACACCTGGAGAGCTGATAAATATGCTAACGAGGTCCTCCTCTGGGATCATCCCTAAAATCTCCACCCTTAATAGCCCTTAGGCCTTCCTATAAGGACTGAGTATCTATAAGCCTGCACCTTTCCCCTGCCCCTGCCCCCAGGCAAGGAGAGTTACCTTTACCTTTCTCCCTCCAAAGGCCTTTCTTTTGCCTTTATAGCTTGTTCCTGAGCCCATTTCTTCTACGGCTTGCTTCTTCTACCTCTGTGACTTTTTAAATAATAATAATAATAATTATTATTATTATTATCTTATTCTTCACCTGAGGATATGTTTATTGATTTTGGAGAGAGAGACAGGAGAGGGAGAAACATCAATTGCCTCCTGCACATGCCCTGATCAGGGATTGAACCCACAGCCTAGGTAGGTACCCTGACCAGAATCAAACCAGCAACAATTTTGCTGTATGGGACGACACTCCAACCAACTGAGGCACCTGGCCAGGGCCTCTGTGACTTTCTAAATGAACTGAATCTTACAGTTTGAGTCTTGCCTCTGAATTCTTTCTTAGCCAGAACTCGAGTACTGAGGCTAGTGAACTGAGGTCCCGTCCGACTCCACCATCCAACACCTGGTGCCATTTTGCCTCCAATACTAGCATGCTGTTTTCCCTCACTTGTTCGTGTTTTTTCTAGTTTTCTTCTTTTTTTTTTAAAGTTCATCCATCTTTATTTTTGTAAAAAACAACAAAACACACACACAAAAAACAAAAATAACGGCCACCAAGCACATGACCAAGCGCCAAGAACTCACCAAGCGAGGCCTTGTTGCCCTCCCCTCATGTCCCATGTGCCTAATTGACACTGTCAGGGAAGCAGTGGGTATTGACCTTTTCCCAAAGGACTATTACAGATGGGATTGGGGAAGGGAGGGAAGCCTTTGAGATAGGTTTTCATCATTGAGAAGTTGCTTAAAACCAATTTGCTTTCAATAAGTGGTATGTGTGAAATATAGGAAAGGAAGACCATGCTGTCAAAAATGTGTCCCTAGAAGGAACATGCTAGTTTGGGGGAGGGTCAGGTCAGAGTTGTGTTTTAAGGAATCAGAATGGTTTCATGAGCTTGCTCAGCACTTCCGGAACAAAGACTGTGATGAAGATAAATACACATTGCTTGTTAGGCTTATTCTGTGGTGAACCAGGGGCTGCAGGTCTAGGTCTTTGTTAGTGTATTTAGTGCTGCTGAGAAGGGCCCTGCCTTGGACACTGAAGTTCTCTAAAGACAAAGCAGAGACAGCGAGCCCCATATCCCCTGTCTCCTTCTGCTGAATGAGGGGAATCAGCAGAAGGAGCTCTCTCTCGGCTGTTGGCCTAGTTCCAACCCGTAGGCATGCCCACTTCGGCCAAACCAGAGGAAGGACTCTGATTCCCTAGGAGTGTTGGGTGAGCCCAAGTCTGATGGTCGGAGAGAAGCAAGTGTAGTCCCTTCTGGGCTGACCCGGAGGGCCACCCTGCACTGTGACCTGGCTGCAGCCTTCAGCCCCGGAGGTGGGCCTTGGCACAGATGGTTCAGGCACAGCCGCCAGCCATCTGACTAGTGGCTGCATTGCTGCCTACTCGCCAGGCCTGGAAGCTCAAGAAGGCGCTCACCCCACAGGCAATCATCATAGCACACGCAGAGAAGGAGGCGGCTTCCTGCTGCTTATAAGGCCAGGTGCCCTTCAGCGACGTCTGCTCAACCTCAGCGGAACGGGTGATGAAAGCCGTGATGTGTAGAGAACAGTGTTGCTCATGTTAAATATCATTAACACCAGTGGCCAGGGCACCATGTACAACTTCATGTGCAGCTGAAACAGGTAGAGGACAAAGGAGATGACGGTCATGAGCCAGAGGAAGACAGCGAGGAGCATCACCCAGCCGTGGGCCGGGTACAGGTGGTAGGGGGTGTCGGCAACCAGGGCCCACACCAAGAGCCCCAGCACCACTTGGAGCAACAGGAGCGCTCCGAGGATGGAGTGCACGAAGCCCAGGTCCGGGCGCAGCGCCATGACCTGAGTGCCAGTGCCCTGAGCTGGGCTGCTGGTCCACGTGCTCTCTTAGATGGGAACTGTGCCCTGGAGGTCAGTCGCTCCTCATCATCGCCGCCCTCCAGCTGTGGGCTCTGGCTCCGGCGCTGCTCCTCCCCCAGGGCCCAGTTCCAGCCGAGGCCTAGTTTTCTTCTTGTAATTGATTTCTAGTTTCAGACCATTGTGGTCAGAAAAGATGCTTGATATGATTTCAGTCTTAAATTTATTGAAACTTGTTTTGTGGCGTAACATGTGATTTACTCTGGAATGTTCCAAGTGCACTTGAAGAGAACGTGTTCTGCCGTCTGCGGATGTGTGTTCGGAGTCCATCTGCCCAGTCCGTCTCTTCAACGTGTCGTTTGGGCGGGTTTTCCTTGTTGATTTTGTGTCTGGATGATCTAGCCATTGGTTTAATAGCTTTCGTAGGTTTATTCATCTATCATTATTATAGCACAAATCTCTCTCTTTACATCTGTTATTTTTTTCTTTATATGTAAGTGTTCCTATGTTGGGTGCATAGGTGTTTACAAGTGTTATATTCTCTTGTTAGATTAATACCTTTATCATTATGTAATGTCCTTTGTCCCTTGTTTCAGTTTTACTTTTAAAGTCTTTTTTGTGTGATATAAGCATTGCTACACCAGCTTTCTTTTCCTTTTTATTTGTTCGACACATCTTTTTCTGTGCCTTTACTTTTAGTCCATGTCTTTAGATCCGAAGTGAGTCTTTGCCAGCAGCTCCGTTGGGGTCTCATTTGACCTTAATCTCACAACTTATTATTTGACATTTAGTGTTCTTACGGGTGTATTTAAAGTAATTGTCGATAGATATGGATGTGTTGCTATTGTACAATACTAAGTGTTTCCTGGTTGTTTTTATAGTTACTCTCTCTCTTATTTTGTCTCTTGTTTTTTTCCTCTGGGGCATTGATGACTTTCTTTACTGTTATATTTAGATACATTTCTCTTTGATATTTTTTGTACTATAAGTTTTTTGGTTGTGGTTACCATGAGCTTCATGTATGACAACCTATTTTTTCAAAGATTTTATTTATTTATTTTTAGGGAAGGGTAGGGAGGGATAAGGAGAAGGCGAAAAATATCAATGCATGGCTGCCTCTCGTGCGCCCCCAACCCAGGCGGGCTGGCAGCCCAGGCATGCGCCCTGACCTGGAGTCTAACCAGCAGCCCCCTGGTTCCCAGGCCAGCACCCAGTTCACCGAGCCACACCAGCCAGGGCACAACCTACGTTTTATGTCAAACCATTTAAAAATCACTACACTTATTATACTCTCCCTACACATTACATTTATAGTATCAAATTATATATTTTTGTGCTTATCCCTTAATTATTTAGACAACCTTGATTTTGATACTGATGCCTTAACCATTGTAGGAGCTTTGTAATTAGTTGGTCTACCACTTGCACAAAATGCTCGTTTTATTTATTTATTTATTTATCATGATTTTAAATCCTCACTTGAGGGTATGTTTTATTGATTTTAGAGAGAGGAAGGTGGAGAGAGACACACATCCACGTGAGAGAGAAACATCCATCTGTTGCCTGCTGTACATGCTCCAGCTGGGGATCCGCCAGCAACCTAGGTCTGTGCACCGTCTGGAAATCAAACTGCTGACCTTGAGCTTTGCTGGACGATGCAACCAACTCAGCCACCCAGCCAGGGCACAAAATGTCTGCTTTTATCGTTGAGATTTTTTTATTTGGGAATTTTTAAAATCTTTCCTTTTATTCTGAATGATAATTTTGTTGGGTGGAGTTTTCTGGAGTGTAGATTTCCTTCTATTTATCTTTTTTAAATATATTATGCTGTTTCCTTCTTGATTGCAAAGTTTACTCTGAAAATCAGCTGATAGTTTTGTGGATGTTCCCCTGCATGTGACCAACTGCTGTTCTCTGGCTACTTTTAAGAATCTTTTTTCTTTTTTTCTCATTAAACTTTGTTTTAATGGGCCTCAAAATTCTGTGACAAATTTTTGGTCAAGTTGTTTCACTGAAAAGTACTGATTTTAAAAATGAATAGCTTAAAAATTACCAATGGTCCAGAAAACATACATTCTACCCCCACCCCTACCCCTACCTCTCTCTCCTGAAGGTTATAGGATGCGTTGTAATCCTTAACCAAACTTTACCTGTAAACCTAAATAGGGCTGGAAAGGGGGCCGGGCGGCCTGGCTTCTAGCAGCTGCGCCAGAGAGCAAGCAAACTGCGGCGCCAGCACCCAGCTCTTACAGCCGGACCACCGGGGCAGGCATGTGCCTGCTAGGGACCTACTGGGGACCCACTTGAGCCCCTGCCAATATGCGCCCGCCTGGCCCTTGCCTGGAGCACCTCGGGACCGCGAGCCAAGGGAAGGGAGGCCTGGGCTTCCCCCGGGAAGACGGGGGGAAGAGGAGGGGTGGGACGCTGTGGGGTGCGTGGGGACCAGACTGGATTGGGAACAGGGAGCAGCAGAGTGTGCAAGAAATCCCAAATCGCCATTGTAAAGTTTTAGGGGTTCCATCTCGGGTCCTAGAGTGTCAGGATCTCTGACCGCGCGTGTGGCTAGAGGTGACGGGAGGGCACCGGTGAGCAGGGAGGGTGGGCCGTGTCCCAGTCCCCAACGGTACTGCCTGGGGCCTCCGCGGGTCGGGGCGACCCGTCGGAGTGAGGGTGCAGGTGGCTTGGTGTGCCTTGAGGATCCCCGACTCTTGCTGAGAACTGCGGAGGCGGGATTAGGCCCCAGGCAGGAGCCCAGGAGGAGGGCGCCCAGCGGCCACCGCCGGAACCAGTGCGGCGCCTGGAGCAGCAGCAGGAGCCCGAGCACCCGCAGGTGCCGGCAGCGGGGCAATAGCCGCAGCGGCCACCAGGTGCGGTCGGTGGGCGCCGGCCGGTCTTGGTCCGAATTTGCCAGGCAAGGGGCCTGGGAGGCTGCGAGTGTCCCGGGGAGAGAGAAGCAAGGCGGGAAACGTCGCTCATATCCTGTCTTCATGACCCAGCTCACTGGGGTGCGTCTAAGCAACTCGCCTTTGGGGCCCACCCAGAATATCTGGGTGATGGACCCCCGTTCTCAATGCGTTGGACTTGGAACTCGGGTTCAGCCCCGGTGACCACCAGGATAATTTGGGGGTCTAGAGTAACCATCTCCTGGAGAGTTTGGACGATGTAAGTAAGGACTCACTGTGACTTTTACTAAGTCAAAACCACGAATAAGCCCCTGTGCCCCACCTGTCCGTCCCCCAACCCCCGGAGCCCTGGCCACCCACCCCTCTCCACGAGGAAGGGGCTCCAGGCGGAAGCCCACGCAGGGCTCGCGTGCACCTCCCCGAGTCCTCGGCCCGAGGGCTTGAGGCCTCTCCTCCGCGTCCTCCGACCCAGCGCCCTGCCCGCCCAGCCTCGGGGCCGCGGAGACGCTATTCCCACAATTACTATCTTTGCGAAGAATAAACGAAGTGTGTTTGGAGGCTCCCAGCTTCAGCGAGTGCGACAGCGCAGCGGCAAGCCTTCAGCGGGCTCACGAGCCCTGTCCTGGTCTCCCCGACCGCCGCCCGAGGCCAGCGCCAGTCCCGGCAGAGGACCGCTGCCCGTATGAGCTCGAGGCCCGACCGGGGCTCGGAGGCGCAGGAGAGCTCACAGCGTGGCTGGAGGCTGCGTCCGCGGGCGCGCTAGAAGCCGAGGCAGGCTCGGGCGCTCCGCGCGGACGGTGGGGGCTGCTGGTGGTGTTCGCCCTCGATAAGCCTCTGCCTGGAGCTTGGAGATACCCCTGGATCTTGCAGGGCTCGGACTGTGCATTTGGCTCTACGAGGGACGCCCGGCTCACGGTCAGCCCCCACTGGAAGCAAGGGATAGATGCCCAGGCCGACACCGGAACCTACAGAACCCGGCCGCACGAGCCACCCAAGGCGCCAGCCAAATACACCAAAAGTTGAAAGAGTGCCCTGTGGAGGACCTCGTTGCTGCTTCCGACACCCGGACCCTGCTCTGCCCACACCTAAGCATCCCCCACCCCACCCCGACCCCCGGGAGAGGAGCCTGGAGCGGCCGCCTTAAT
>PVKM010051239.1:0-10516 GCA_004027735.1 Carollia perspicillata
GACATACAAATGGCCAACAAACATATGAAATGATACTCAACATCACTACTTATTATGGAAATGAAAATCGAAACCACAACAAGATACTACTTTCTACCCTTTAAGTCTTTCTAAAAGAAAAGAAATGTGAAGTTGTTAGGATGTGGAGAAAAGGGAACCCTTGTACATCATTGGTGGGAGTGTAAACTAGTATGACCACGTTGGAAAAAGTATAAATATTTCTCAAAAAAATTAAGAATAGAACTACTGTATCACCCATCAGTGTCTCTTATGAATATTTACCAAAAATATAATTTAAAAAAATGTATTAGTAAAAGTATCTCTACCCTTATGTTCATTGCAGCATTATTTATAATAGGAAAACATTGAAACAAATTAAGTGACTAGCAAAAGATGATTATATAAAGAATATATGGTACATATTTACAATTGAATATTAATCAGCCATAAAAAGGAACAGATTGCCATTTTTGACAACATGGATAAACATTGAGGTTATTATGCTAAGCAAATAAGTCAGATAAAAAACAAAAAAACTATATAATTTCACTCATTTGGATAATAAAACAAAAAGTAACAGGAATGTGTGTGGGAGGGGGTGTACGACAGAGGAGAATAAAAGGGGGCAATGGGACAGCAGAATGGAGGTTAGAGAGAAAAGAAGGTGGGGGAGGTTTAAAGTGAATAAAGGGGTCAAACACATGGTTAGAAGGGAACTAGACTTTTGGTGGGGGACATGTAATAGAGTATACAGACATCAAATTATAGCCTTGTACACCTGAAAAATATATAATGCTAATAATTAATGTTACTCTTATAATTTAAATTTTTAAAAAACTGGTGATAGACATTAGGAAATGCTCTGAATTACTCTTTGGTCCTTATATCGACCATTTGTACTTTTCGATACAGCAAACCATTTGGGATTTGCCCCGTGCCTTCAAGTTTAGCTCAGAGTTTATTTTTTTTCATTGAGTTCTACCCTGACCATCCTAAAATTGTAGTAAACAAATCTTCACAACATACCTTATCCTTACTTGGCCTGATGTACTGTTTCCATGCTCTTATCCCTTTCCTAATACTAAATTATTTAATTATTATCATTGTCAACTTTTCATAATTACAATGCATTCTTTTGAGGGCATGTTTTATTTTTTATTTGTTTTTGTTTATTTAATAATTTAGCCCAAGTGCCTAAATAGTTCCTGAAATATTATAGATTTTCAGTAAATATTGCTAAAAGAATATATATAATATTTACATACAATTTTATATACAAGTTCTGTCCAGAAGATCTCTAGCCATGTAATATGAAAAATAGAGCCATTTATTGAAAAAGACAAGATATAATACACATTGTGCATAGGATAATGATACCTCAGTCCCCTTCGAAGTAGGTACTTTGGGACCTCATACATTTCTCCTAATCACCATCAGCTGCCCCATTATATTTTCCTGAAACTCACTGATGACCTGAAATCTCTTTCTTTTCAAAGTTGATTTTCATTTTGTGAAAAGCCAGAAGTCACAGGACACCAAGTCTAGGCTGAGTCACTTGGGTGATTTGATGTTCCACCAAAAAATACTGCATGAGATGTGATGCACAAGTGGGTGCACTGTCACAATGAATTGCCAACTACCAGTTGCCCATAGGTGTGGCCTTCTGAATCATCTGAATAGTTTCCTTGGAGGAATGTTCAAGCTTAAGACAAAAGTGCCTGCAGATTCGTTGTTCTACTTGCTCAGCCATTTTGTATGCGATGGCCACACAGTACACATACTCAATGGTGCCTACCACACCCAGTGAGTAGTAGAGTGAAGTCATCATTGTTCACACATACACATTCTAGTCCACTCTCTTGGGCTGCCAGGTTACATCAATGTGCCATAGACCATTCTTGTTATACTAACAATGGCTGGACGTTTTCTGGACAGATTATATACGCATACATTTAAAAATTAATACTCATTTAAAATTACCAAAGGAAAAGCAATCTTTCTGAACATCATATTTAAACATATAAACCTAGTATGTAACCTCCATTTTCAGGTTTATATAATTACAGAAATCTATTTTTGAGTCTTGTTCTTGTTAATTTCTTTCTTTGCAAAGTTTAGTAAAATCTGTCGAATCTTTTTTATGATTTGAAAAACTTCTATAAATTTAAATTATTATTCATAAAATGATAATGTATCCAAAACCACAGGTGTAGACAGCAGTGGAGGTGTTTAATAAATACAGTTTTAAGCTGAATGGGGTTAAGTCTAAGTTTCCTTTGGAAATTTCTCTTTTGTTTCTGTTGAGCATAAAACAGGAATTAAATATGTGTTTATTTTTAAAAGTGGAAAGAAATATTTATCACATCAATTATTCATGATTTACCACTTCAAGGTAGAATAATATTTTCTGAGAATGCTGCTACATTGAAATTTTGGCTAGGCAGGAATTAATTTTTATGCAACCCCTGATTTAAAACATACAATGGATGAATAATTTATGTATGTGAATAGTAACAAATTTTTCTGCATTACTCTCATTGCTGAATTCCTATGGAAGTCACTGAGGCAAGTTATAAGAACCCTGACAATCTGGGACTTCCAATAATTTGTAGATTATGGGAAAACTCATGGAAAGTACTCTGAAAAGCAGAAGAATCTCAGGGGTATATAATCAGGGGCAGAAAGCCTGAAGGACTATATTCATGCCAAAATTTCACTCTTCATTCTGTTTAAAATGTTTCAAGCCCTTCTATCAGCCTTTAAAGCTGGAATAACAGTGGGAGATGTCTGTTAACCAGCATAATTTTTAAAGCAAGGATGAAACTACAGGGTATTATGCTAAATAAAATGAGCCAAGAACTGAAAGACAAATACCATATCACCTCACCTATAAGTGGAGCTTAATCAAGAAAACAAAAAAGGGAGCAAAATAGAACCAGAGACATGTAAATAATGAACAACTGACAGTGACAAGAGGGGAGGTAGGAGAGGGTAATGGGGGAAAGAAGTGGAAGGGTCATCAAGGAAAATATATAAAGGACCCATGGGCAAGGACAACAAGGGGAGGATTGAACGTGGGAGCAGTGTGGGCAGGGCAGGGGAGAGCAATGGGAGAAAAATGGGGACAAGTGTAATTGAACAACAATAAAAAATTAGAAAAAACAATCATTCTAAGTGGAGAAATCATTTTTCATAGTTTCAAATAGCTATAAATCATTAAACACTCTTTCAAATGCATTGCTTTCTTTCTAAATCCTACCTCAGATAAATCACACTCAAGTGGACTAGAGGGTCGGTAGGTTTATTTAGCTCATAAAGCTGTTTTAGGACTGAGGTAAGCCTAGGTGGCAAAACAAAGGTAAAACATTGTTTATTTAAACACGTTTGCCCATGTTGGCTTTGGGTCCAAGAAATGGAAGGAATTTCTCTACCTCTCCCTCCTTCTAGTACTGCCCAGGACTTTCCTCCATAATCTGGAATCCAAACTACATAGTAAAGTTCAAAATCATCATGGGTTATTTTGTGAATAAGCTAAACCAAGTTTGTAATCATATTAATTCCATCATTATTAATGACGAGAATTCTGAAAAAACAATTTGTGCATAGCTTCTGGTGTATAAGCTCCCTTATATGATTCAGAAGGCCACACCTATGGGCAACTGGTGGTTGGCAACTTCATCATGAAAGCACCCACACTCATGCATCATGTCTCATGCAGTACTTCTTGGTGAAACATCAAATCACCCTGATGACTCAGACTCCTACAGCCCAGATTTGGTTCCCTGTGACTTCTGGCTTTTCCAAAAATGAAAATCAACTTTGAAAAGAAAGAGATTTTGGACAGTCAATGAATTTCAGGAAAATACAATGAGGTAGCTGATGCCAGTTAGAAGTGTGCCTACTTTGAAGGGAACTGAGGCATCATTTTCCTATGTAGAATGTTTCTTGTAACTTATATTTTCTTCAACAAATGTGTCTATTTTTCATATTATATGACTGGATACCTTCTGGACAGACCTCATTTGTGTGTGTGTGTGTGTGTGTGTGTGTAAATTTTGTTCTTATATATGTCCTAGTTTATTTACTTGGTTGTGATACATCGCTGATTTGGTAGGCATTTAATAATGTCTTGTGACTTTGCCTTTGAACAATATCCTACTATAAAAGCCTTTTCATGAAATTGTTGGCTACAGATACATATGCATGTAGATATAGATATTTTTCTGTATACATCTGTGTGAGTATAAGAGTGGGAGGAAGAAAAAATACATATATATTCTTTAAGGAACTTTTTATCCCAGGTTCTGTGATACCTATTTTGTTATTTTAGGCATACTCCCCTCTGAGTTATGAAATACCCTGTCTTTCAGATGGAGTACCCTTTACCTGGTGGATTGGCCGGTCAAAGGAAAGGCACCCTTACTGGGGAGGTGCTCCTCCTGGAGTTCAGCGATGTGAATGTGGCCTGGATGAGATTTGCCTGGACATTCAGCACTTTTGCAATTGTGACGCTGACAAGGATGAATGGTAATGGGATCATGACCTTTCTGCAGGTGTGGAGGAAACACATTAATTGATGCATAACATTTCACCCAAGAGAAAAGGACATGGATGAGAAATTCAGTGTAAACTAGGGCATCCTAATGATTGTGATAGTTTTTAACTTAGAAAATAGCCAATTTTAGTACTTTTAAGGCTATTACTGAGGTTTATAAAGCATATTGTCCTATCATCACCTCCTTATATTCTGAACATAATGATGAATTTAATATTTATCTTTGTGATTTAGTCAATGTTTCTATAATGTATATAATATAGGTTTTGAGAGAATATGTAATTAGACAGACTTTTTTTCATTCTCCCATTTCCCTACTGTTTTAGTCACCAGCCAAACCTATTACTGTCAATGAAAATATAGCAAAGAAAACTGATGTTTGCCCTGATGTTTGCCCTGGCATAGCTCAATGGATTGAGTGTGGCCTGAGAACCAAATATTTGCAGGTTTGATTCCCAGTTAGGACATATGCCTGGATTGTGGGCCAGGTCCCCAGTAAGAGGCACAGAAGGGGCAACCATACAGTAATGTTTCTCTTCTTCTCTTTCTCCCTCCCTTCCTCTCTCTAAAAATAAATACATAAAATCTTTATAAAAACAAAAAAACTGATGTTTATTGAGCATCTATTTAATCCCACAACAACCTAATAATTCCTTATAATTTTCTCATTATTCATTTTAAGGTTGAAGAATGTGGATTGCAGAGAAGTTAAATAATGTTCCCAAGGTCCAAATATCTATTAAGGGGCAGATTCAGAATTTGCATGCGGGTATAGCTAGCTGAGACTAAAGACTCTCTTACTCTGTCGTACCAAGTTACTTTTGTCAGATACAGATTATTTTTCAGTTACCATGTCCGTAATTCCTTTGTTCTCCAGGTGAACTGCTTGTTTTTCACTCTATTGATTATGAAGAATACACAGAACACTTCCAAAACCACTTTGATTTTGACTGAGTTTAAGGTATTCTTTGGTTTGGGCTTTGAATTTTGCTTGTTTCATCAAATGCTACTCAATACGATTAGGAATTCTTATGTCAAGTGGCTTTCATCCCAGTTGAAATTTAAATGCTTTGCCCTCACTATTAAACAACAGGAATGCTTCAAATGAAATTTAAGGTCAATTCAAAACCTCAGTTCTGCAAGGAATAGACCAAACATTTTGTTTCATTTACTAGATGAACTACTTTTTCAAAATGCTGTAGAGCTGCTAGGGCTCTAAGACAAGGTACCTGGGTGCCTTCT
Organism: Carollia perspicillata; assembly: GCA_004027735.1. NCBI lineage: Eukaryota > Metazoa > Chordata > Mammalia > Chiroptera > Phyllostomidae > Carollia > Carollia perspicillata. The sequence goes on from PVKM010051239.1 coordinate 5,798, forward strand.
CCAAACCTAGAAATCTTAACATGGGTCAATTCATATGAAGTTGACTGGGGGTAGGATAGACTTCTTCATTTCTTGAGCCTCCACTTTACCCTGCATTGACTTCTATCACAGCATCAAGGATGCCTGCAAATAAACTATTACTTATGTCTATGTTAATACTTAGGCCCTCCAGATATATTCCCATACTGTAATATTCAGTGATAGCTAGCTGAATAGATAAATTTAGAAGACTTTGAGGAGAAATTATTACAAAATGGTATCTGCAATCTTGAGATCTTTGTGTGGAAGGGTTAGATGATTATGTTGCCAGGGAAACGTGTTCAAAATTCTCTGTAACCTTATATTCACTCAATTTTTTTAGTCTTTAATTCTCATTCAGTATGGATAACATTAGAAAAGCATAAAATGTACATAGAGGCTTGAATGGAAACACCTTTATTATATTATGTATAACTAGAGAGGTTGATATGGGAAGTAGAGTATAAAGAATTTTTGAGAAAGGAAAATATTCTAATTACCTTCAACTCTCATTCTGTTTTTGACTGAATTCTTGATCTTTGCTGTTTGATTTCCTATGGTACAGCCCTTTCATACTGATATAGTCCTTTCCATGCTGCCTTTGTGCCTTCTGTTCCTAGTTAACAGCTGACCAGGGCTGAGCTTGATTTACTGAGCACTGAGAGGTTGCAGTGGAGAATGATATTGCATCACTTGAAACTGAAAGATTAGAGCATCATGTTGAATTGCTCCCACACTCTCTTCTCTAGGACTTTCCACTGATCATCAGTTCTACTCAGATTCAAGGCTCCTCCTTTGACTTTCTCACTAGTTTAATACATTTGAACTCTTCATATGTTGACTTAAATTCATCATCTAGGCTGTGCTTAGAAGTACTCTTCAAAATGTCTTTTCCCTAAACTCTGGGTCAACCAATACCGCTATTTGTACAAAGGCTATTGCACATTTCATAACTCTTTCCATTTCCTTTAAAGCCCTGGCAAAAGCCCCATCATCTGCCACTTTGCGTGGCAAATAATCTCTGGTAGGACATCAACATTTAATTTTAGACATAGATTTTTATCAATAACCAACCTACCGAGGATCAAGAAAACTTCCATTTTTAAATATGCCTATCCTGCCCATGGGATCCCAGAGTATATGTTAAGCATCTCAGAGAAAAATATAGGTGAGATCTGGAAGTTCATTCTATCATTGGGATGAGGAGACAGAGGTGAAAATTCTGATTTAACCCTTCTGGATTTTATTCATTGCCCTTGGACGAGTCATTGTCTATCATAAATTAGTCTAGAAAATAATTTGTTACAAAAGCAATTGTATGTCACATGTTTACTGAGTGCCTGCTCTGAGACAGTTCAAGCAGTTCTGTGTGCAGAAAAATCCAGGCATTATAATCTCTGCCCTTGAAGAACTTGTTGCATAGTGGAAAATAAAAAGCTAGTTAGCAATAAATGGACCAGTGAGATGAATTTGATAATAAAAGAAGCATAGCTGCACCTGTGCCCAGGGTGAATATGGTCTGAGATGGTTAGATTTCAAGGAAAAGTGGTAGTCAAGTTTTGAAGAACCAGAAGTTGATTAAAGTTCGTTTAGTACAGGTAGCTGGAAACTCCATGTGTTCAGACAGGGAAATGTGAAATAATATAAAATTATTACTTTCCCAAAACATCAGCGTATTGATGTGGTTGTTGCATAGTTCTCATTTGGGGAACTTATGATAGATGAAGGCAAGGAAAAAAGTTGAATCCAGATCATGAGACTTCTTGTATGTGAAATAACAATGAGATGGGTTTGTAACAAGGATTACAAACTTAGACCATATATCCAGAGATGAGACATGGCAGAGCCTCTAGAAATGCATTCATTTTTCTTTTATCTATTCAACTCTATATTTATTGCAGAAAGAAAAGTATAAAAACTGATATAATTGTGAAATAATAAAACACATTAGTTAACATTTTTTTCAAACTCATTATTGGATAACGTGTGGTCAAACTGGTTTTCCACTTATTTCAAATTTTGGTGTCAGACAATCATTCCCCTTTAAGTATTATTGGTGTTCTGCATGCTCCCAAGAAACATCGAATACATTTCCCTTGTAAAATTTTCTCAAGTTCTTGCTCTTGGTAATTAATCAGAAAACTGATTAGGGCTGCTATAGTATCTAGTACAATAGATAGAAGTTTAATATATTACAAGTCCTAGATAATGTTGTTATATAACAATGTTATCTGTCATATACTGAAATGTTCTTATTTAACCTACTATATCTCATGTCTCATATAATAACCTCAACAACTCTTGAGGTTTTTTTATTATCTCCTTTCCCCAGAAAAGAACACTGAGGGTCTGAGATGAAAAGTGGCTTGGTTAAGGTCACATGACTAAAAGGGTAGAGTTGGGTTCTAGCTGAATTCAAGGATTTCTTGCTGAGTACCTCAAAGGAGCTGCTAAGTTGGGATTTTGAGCCATGACTATTAAGGATACCAGAGAGACATCTCCCAGGAGCTCTCAAGTCACCTGATGGAAGCCTGCATCTTTCTTTTTGCTATTGTAATGAATAACAGTTTCATAATCAATGGTTGCAAATACACTCCTCTTTGATTTAATTATTCAATGTATAGTAATTCTCCCCCAATCTGGTAATTTCTTTTTTTTTAAGATTTTATTTATTTATAGTTTTGGCCAAGATGGAGGCATAGGTAGAAACCCTTTGCTTCCTCGAACAACCAAAAGGAGGATAACAACCAATCTAAAATCAATAAACAACCAGAAGCACCAAAAAACTGCATGGAACTCCAACAACAAAGGAATTAAAGAAAAAAAATCAATCAAAACAACCAGACTGGTAAGGCGGCAGACTTCTCCAGGATGGCAGGGGGAAAAATCACAGTGAGTTGGTGGACCTTGTGTGAGGAGCTGACTTAAGGGGAAAGAGACTCAGAGTTGATCCTGCTGTTGCTGCATTGGTAGAAACTCCCAATCTCACACAAGAGTCCAACAGAAGGTGTGCTAGGGACAAGCAGGGGAGCTGTATTGTTCCCTGTTGGAGCCTCACCCACAGCAGCACCCCAGTGCAGCAAAAAGGGTTTAGAAATATGGACCACATGAAAGAACAGAGCATAACCTCAGAAAAAAAGAACTAAACAATGAGGACATAGCCAACCTATCTGATAGAAAATTTAAAGCCCTGATAATCAAAATGCTCACAGATCTGATTGAGCTTGGTTGAAAAATGAAAAACACTCAAAAAGGAAATAAATAAAAATATTCGGGGAACCAAAAGTGACAGGAAGGAAACCAGGACTCAAATCAATGATTTGGAAAAAAAGGAAAAAATAAACACCCAACAGGAACAGAATGAAGAAACAAGAGTTCAAAAAAGTGAAAAGAGTCTTACAAACCTCTGGGACAACCTGAAACACTCCAATATCCAAACGATAGGGGTGCCAGAAGCAGAAGAACAACAGCAAGAAATTGAAAACTTGTTTGAACAAAAAATGAAGGAGAACTTCCCCAATCTGGTGAAGAAAATAGACTTCCAGGAAGCCCAGAGAATCTCAAAGAAGTTGGGCCCAAAGAGGAACACACCAAGGCATATCATCATACCCAAGATTAAATATAAGGCAAAAATCCTAAAAGAAGCAAAGGAAAAGGGGACAGTTATCTACAAAGGAGATCCCATTCTACTATCAGCTGATTTCTCAAAAGAAACCTTGCAAACAAGAAGGGGCTGGAAAGAAATATTTGAAGGCATGAAAGGCCAGGACCTACATCCAAGAATACTCTATCCAGCAAAGATTTCATTTAGAATGGAAGGGCAGATAAAGTGCTTCCCAGATAAGGTTAAGTTAAAGGAGTTCATCATCGCCAAGCCATTATTATATGAAATATTTAAGAGACTTATCTAAGAAAGAGAAGATTAAAAGTATGAACAATAAAATGACAACAAAATCACAACTATCAAGAACTGAACCTAAAAGAAAAGAAAAGCAATGAAAACTAAAACTAAGTAAACAACCAGAACAGGAACAGAATCAGAGAAATGGACATCACATGGAGGGATTTCAGTGGGGAGGGGGAAGGGAGGAATGGGGAAAAAGGGTCCAGGGAAGAAGAAGCATAATTAGTAGGCATAAAATAGATGGGGAGAGATAAAAATGGTATAGGAAACAGAGGACTCAAAGAATTTGTATGTACAACAGATGGACATGAACTAAGGGGGAGGGGCATGCTGGAGGGTTGCAGGTGGAGGGTGGATAAAGGGAGAAAAAATGGGAAAACTGTAATAGCATAATCAATAAAAATACTTATGAAAAGATCGTATTTATTTATTTTTAGAAAGAGGAAAAGGGGAGGAGAAAGAGGGAGAGAAACATAAACTCGTGGTTGCTAATCATGTGCCTGCAAGTGGGGACCGCAATCCAGGCATGTGCCCTGACTAGAAATCGAACCAATGACCCTTCAGTTCACAGGCCCATGCTCAATTCACTGAACTACACCAGCCACGGCCCTAACTGGTAATTTCTGATCCACTTACTTCAAACTGGTGGACTCCTTGGAATAAAAAAGAAAACTGGTGATAAATTCAGCCTAGAGACAGTATAAGAGAGTGATGGACTATGTGGAAAGCGGAAAATCAGACGTTCATGTAGAAGGATATGATGGATGTTTGGGGATGGATATAATGAATAATAATAT